>CAIGRQ010230004.1:0-15980 GCA_903798375.1 Fraxinus sp. D2006-0159 | reverse complement strand
AATTTAATTATTTTAATAAAAAAACATAAAAAAAATTTTTAGTTTCGGGTCTCATTCGGTTCTTCGGTTCTTGGTCTAGACCCGAAACCCGACTCAAACCTTTCGGTTCTCGATTCGAGTACCCGTTCGGGTCTTTAACTTATGAAGAACCGCTCAATTTGGTTCGGGTTCGGTTCGGTCCGGTCCAGTTCGATTCGGATATTTTGGACACCCCTAATCAATACTATGACAAATGAGATTAAAGCAAAGCTTTTTTTACTAAGCATAGCATACACGAATATTTGTGTCAAGATTGACAATTTTATGTAACCCATGAAAATAGCAGTTAATTACCTAAATTATCACTCAACTTTGCGTAAAGTTTCCACCAATTTGGGCGAGCGCGAGCGGCGAGCCGCGCTCGCCCTTTGTGCCACGAGCCGAGCCGAAGCTCGGCTCGTGGGCAACGAGCCACGAGCTCGGCTCATGCGAGCACGACCCGAGCTCGTGTTGGCATGGGCCGAGCCGGCTCGGCTCGGCCCATTGCCACCCCTAAGCATAGCATACACGAATATTTGTGTCAAGATTGACAATTTTATGTAACCCATGAAAATAGCAGTTAATTACCTAAATTATCACTCAACTTTGCGTAAAGTTTCCACCAAATCATCGGACTTTTAAAAATTACGACATTCATCACTGAACTTTTTTTTGTTATCCCATCCATCACTCAGTCTTTAAAATTGCTAATGACATGAAAGTGAAAAATAGACTGTCACGTAAGCAACTCTCTTAGCCACATTAGCAAATTCGTCAATTTTTTTTAAGTGTTCATTGAGATAGTGATGAATGAGATTATATTTTGTAAGATTGAATGACCAGGGCCCCGTTTGTCTTCCATTATTTCAAAACGTTGTTTGTTATAATATGATTCTCCACAAAAATTTACTAAATAAAATGTTCTACATAAAAATTAATAAAATTACTTTAAATTTGAACTACACATTTTTCAAAAAGTACTATTCATTACTCCATTTCTTTTACGGGAGAGAAACACATACCAAATGATAAAAAACGTTTGAAGTTCGGTGCCCGCAGAACCTTACGTAAGTAGTGACTCAGGTAATTAACCCCTCTCCACCACTTCCAAGAAATACAAAAACACCCACATCATCAGTTCATCAAGAAACCCTAAACTGTGCTCAATTCAAGAACGATGACTTCGGTAATTCTTTCAAGTTTCTCATAATCCTTTGAAACTGATGCAAGTATTTGCTCAAACACAAACAACCAAGAAGTGGGCAGATTTTTTTACGCTAAAGCTCGAAAATTTGTCCAACAGTTCAATCCGTAAATCGCAGTAGTAGAAGCGAGATCTTCAACAATATTCAAACTCTCTTGAGCTTGATCAAGTATTATACTGAGGCTGTCATCCTGTGGTACAGTACACATACTTCTAATTGAACTTCTAAGTATCGACCCTATTTTTTATTTTTATTTTTGTATGCATTATGCGACTAGGTTTTTTTTATATGCATATGTGTAATAGATCTGTACTTGCATACACTATCTATTCGTTTTATTTAAGAAGTAAAATTAGAATTAATTTTTTTACTTCGTAAAATAATTTTAGAACCCAAATAATTTGAATTCTACCCTTTAAATGTAAAGAGGGAATATGTTCGTTCCATTATGGAAATTGTTTGAGCTAGAAACAACATTTTTATGTTAAATCAAGGTGCAATTGCAGAAGCATGTGGTTCTGGCATTTTATATAGTACCTAATGTTTCAGATTTATGTGGAAAATTCTACAACAAGCCGTGTTTATATGATCTCAGCGAATTGCAACTTGATTAGTAACAAGCAAAACAACCCCAAGGATAGTGAAGCACCAATCCACTTATCATTTTTTTGAAGGATCGCCAAATTTTCAAATTTGCAGTCTACCTGGGGAAATTATTCTGACTTATTTTGTGTCAGTGTCTCCGACTCCGATGCTTGTAACTGTAGTAAGATTGTTTTTATGTTTTTAGTAACCAAAGAGGTACAAATAGTAATTTCTCTAATTCCTACTTTCCAGTGTAAAAAAAAAAATGCATGACTTTGAAGAGAAGAGATGGAAAAAAGTATATGTATGGGGGTATTGCGTGTAAAAGTAACAATATGAGAAGGTATACGAGTGAGCTTAATTAGTTAAGGAAGCAGATTGGGAAATATCGAGCATACGGTGTGTCGGGATGAAAATGGAAAAATGATCCACTGCATGTCAATTTATAATTGTTGAAGCACGATTTGAGATACTAACATCAATTTATGATAGTAATTGTTATTTTATGCCAAAAAATATAAAATGTTCTTTTATAATGCATGTTGAAAGAAACAATTTGTCATTTAGAAGTCTTAACATTTCCTCACCGTCCATGCATATAGTAAATAATACTACACCATGTTATGGTAAGCAAATATTGTGTTACTCTTCATGGATAGCAAAGTCGGCAAAATACCTATATTTCGTTCAAAGTATACTGTGTTAGTACATGTACGCTCGGTTTAAGAAATGATTTTGTATTGTTCTCTCTTTCTACCCTTTCATGCCCGAGCTCGCATAACCTTCTTCAATATCTATTTTTAGGTTTGGAAGATCCAAAATCCCTTGGCTTTTGGGTTTTTTTATCTTCTTGATTTCAATTTTTTATTTTTTATTCAATGTTATCAAAAAACTTCGCATTTGCTTTTCATCGATCTTTTGATTTTGATTTTCATTACTGTTTTAAATTCTAATCCAATTTAAAACAAGTTATTTGCTTAAACTCTTGCTTTAGTATTTTTTTTCATTCATCCCCATCCAATCCATCAATATTTTGGGGGATATTGGTGGATCCGTTTCTGCAGTCATATGATAAAAAATATTTTTTAGTTAATCATTTGATGATTGTTAGTAATAATAGGAGTGTTTTGATTACTAATTGTCAATTATGATCTTGGCTTTAATATCAATTTTTTGTCTAAGGTCAAAATTGATAATTTTTCAATCCAGATATTTTTGATCCTGAGCTTTTTCCATTTATTGAATATTCCCCTCTCGATAATTATTGAAAGGTATACTACTCAAAATATTAAAAAGTATCTTTACATAAGTTGTAATTATAAGAAATCTCTTGGTTCTTATTTCCTTTTAGAAATAATTGTATCCTATTTATTTTCACAATTAATAAATTCCGATAATAACATGTCACGTTTGTAGTATTTTTGGGAAAAAATTCTTTTGATGCGATAATGAATAGACATCGAAAATATTTTGTTATTGGTAAATAATTAATTGGCCTTTTTAATTGTTTTTTAATTGGAAAGTAATGAGAAGCATTTGAAAGTAATCTAAGAAAAGAAAGCCAAATACAATTAAAGCAAGGCAATGTAGAGCTAATTGATCAAAAAAAGTAAACCCATGAATTGGATAATTGTTAGACAATTAATTTTTACTAAGTCCATTACGTACATGTAGATGTTGCGTGCCCTTGGGTTACCTTCCTTGACGCTACCCACTCCACACTCCTACACATATTTGTTCACAGAAGCCTACATATTGAGTCATCAATCTTATTAAGGGAAGTAGCTTGCACATATTATTTTTATATTTATGCAATGTGGGATTGTTTACTCGTCTTAGAATCTAAGTGCTCATTCGAACTTTAGATGATATAATTGCTCATTTGAGGTCAATATTTACATCCACACACCTTGATAGATACTTTTACTTTCACTCATTTGAGATTTTATGTTTACACTACAACAATGATATCTGCACTTAATTTTCAGCTACACTGATTACTGTGCAATTTTTGAGCGAGTTGGGTGCATATAGTTTGACTAAATGTAGAAACTAGTATTTTATGACTTTGCGGGATGTAGTTTTGATGGCAGCTTAGCTGTTTAATTCCATATTTCATTTTCTTTGTATTATATATTGATTTGAATAAACTGCCCAATTTTAATTTTGCCGGAGAAGGTAAATCTTTCAAGTATTTTCTGCAGGACACTTCTTACAATCGCCTCTGTAATACATGAATGTTTAATGGTTAAGTACTGTTGGAGGCTTTGAAGGATGGGATGAGGAAGATAGTAAAGTTGGCTACAAAGTTGAGCTTAAATAATAGGATGGGCAGATGGTCATACATGGAGACACTGCCTATGTCAGCCTGTGAGGCCAGCTTGAAGCGGCTAGATATCTATTGTGTTGATTTTTATTACCAGCACTGCATTGAGAAACATGTGCCAATTGAAGTCACAGTTAGACATTCTTCTTTGTGTTTATATATCGCACGATTCTATCTTTGAAATACTGAAACCATTGCCATTGTGGATATCAAACCAATAGAAATTCATACAAATTAGATCTTCTAAATGAGATTTCAGCCAAAGAAAGATTACAAGACAAGTTACTATGCGATCAAAACTAAGGGAGCAAAGATGTGAAGAAAAGATTTGAAATGCCTTATTTTCTTCCTTTCTTTTGTTTCTAATCGCGTGTGTTATTTTGATGTTTTAATTATACTTGTTTTCAAAGGACTACAGAGATTTTACCTTAAAAGTTATCTGTAAACGTGTGCTTTGATGTAGTGTTCTTGACAAAGAATTACAATTCTGCAGCAAAGTCCCCATGAAATATATATTATTATCATCTATGTGATAAAACCCCGTATGTGTGTTATTGGATATGAATCACTTGAAAAACTGGGTTTCTGAAAAAACATTTGCAAAAACCAAGTATTGTTTATCTAAGCTATAGGATGGCTAGTCCTGCATTGTAGTGGCTTTGATTTCTGTACTCACATTTTAACTTTCTATTTTGAGATTCTGATCATAGACTGATATGATCTCTAAAAACTTGATGCGCAGCTAGTAAATGTCCTAAACTGAAAATAGAATTTCTGGCTCAAAATAGCTCAAAGATTCATATTTTTTACAGGAAACTATCCAGGCACTGCAGAGCATCTACCAGTACAATGCAAGCAAGGAACAAGGGTTTATACTGACTGAAATTACTTTTGGTCAGTGGAAAGACCAAAATGAAGTATGGAAATCTTGCTGGAGAGTTCCCTCATTAGGTAAGTCTTTAAATATGACTTACATTTAGCAGAAACATTGAGTTGTAGCTGCTGCTTCAATCTTCATTATTTTTGTTTCTGTTGTAGAAGGGAAGCTGTTCAGCGGATATGTCTTTTTTTCATTGAGTAATGGCCTGGAGTATCACGCTCCACAGGTATGCTACTTTTCCATCTTTTTCTTTGAGGTATATACTGAGAGAAAAGGGAGCCTTGAGGTATGAATGTATGAGAGGTATAAAGTAGGTTTGGCCCACCTTCCTAACCAGCACAGTCCATCAGCGAGGAAAATCCTCTGCCTGCTGCGCAATGCATCTCTAAACCGTTGCCCACTTTGGGCTTTTATTAAAAACATTGGTCCAAAAGGGCTAGACTGGCACAGCAAGGCTTATGTTATAAATAGAAAACCATGCTTCTCGATACCGTTACTTGTGTTGGCAGTTTATTGAAATAATTGGTCCACATGGGTCAGTCTGGCACAGCTAGGTGTATGTTATCAGTAGAAAACCATGCTTGTAGCTCTCTCTCTCATTTGTTTGTTTGTTTGTCTGGTGGGACAATGGTAAGCTGTTGAGGAGTACATGGGCGTCAGAGGAGTACATGGACTTGACGCCAGTATACAAGTTTATTGCTAGATTCTTGACCATTAGACCAAGCCCCTAATTATCAAGACTGTATCAAGGCATCTACGAGAAACAGTCAAGTACATACTACCAATTTGATTAGTGCTTCTACTTATTCGAATATAAACTTCATGATGATACAAGGGATTGACAGCTTAAATTCAAAGATTTTAAGCAGCAAATATTTCAGCTCTACTAAAGGCACATTCAGACTCACTTCATAGCCAGAATCCTACATTCTTGAGCTGGTTTGCTTTTAGTCGCGTTGACACTTTCTTATTTGCTCTCAGATTGCAAATGTTGTGGGAGTGGCTAGGCATCTTGGAGCAACAGTTGTGCTTCCTGATATAAGAGGAACTAAACTCGGGGAAAAAAAGTGAGTCCTTCCACATATCAACAAGAATCTAAATTTACATTTTCCTTTAGATTGCTGATGGTCCAAAGAAAATGTCAAACCCATCTATTCTTTAATTAGACCAATATCGAAGATATAATGCTACAAAATCTTTAACATCAAAAGATGAGTATTGTGAAAATCAAAAGGAAAAACAAAAGAATTAATAAAAGCAATGTTCCTTGGCAATGAAATCTTTGGTTAACTCCACAACATGGTTATTATTCTCTAAAGTTTGTTTCATATGAGATGCTTACTATTTGATTGAAGTGCATGTTTCACAAGCTTAGGAAAGAAAGTTGTAAATAAAACTTTAACAAAATTTCTATCATATGTGAATCACTTTAAGAGATTTTGGAGAAATTTATGATGTCAAGTGTTTGCAGCCAGGGTTCAGCCAACTGAAATATCAAGCATGAAATTCACTGCTGTGAGAGTCCCTCATATGGTTTCAGAGGATTTCATTACTTCAAAAATAGAACCCATATTTAGGACTAAAAGAAACTTGAGGCTCACAACTTACTTCGATTTCTTGTCCATGGCAAAGTTAAAAGAAACCATGCGCTCAAATGGATGGATTTCAGTGCCTGGCTACATTTGGAAGTCTCAAGTTGCAAGCACAGTTATAGGGATTGTTCGATTCGATGGTTGGGACACTACAAAGTATGGGCCAGACAACGGGTGGGCGCTTTGTAGCAGTGGACTTGAGGTTTGATATGCTGGGAAAGGAGGTGATACAAATATGTTGATTCAAGTATATGTTGTCATAACACTAAAGAAATTGGTGAATTTCTCAAGAAGATTGGTTTTCACAAAGAAACAACGATATACTTGACTCAAACGGGATGTCGTACTACGCTCGATGAATTGAGGAATATTTTCCCCAACACATTTACAAAGGTATTGCATGCACTTATCTGTGTTTTAGAATTTCAGTCAAAGGAATTATAGCTTTTAATTTAAGGAGTGTTTGAGCCACATTATCTTGAAAAAATGTATTTTGGAATATTAGATTGATGGAGAATGTGTGGTTGAAAAAGAAGAAAAAGTTATTGATATGATGGAAAATATTATTTTATTGAATAATGTGTGATTGAAAATGAGTAAAGAAATGAAAATGAAAATTTTAATGTGTACCAAACAATAGCTTAATTTGTAAACTCACGAAGGAATTACAGCTTTTAATTTCATTTGTAAACTCATGTGCATAGCATGCTCAGTTCATGCTCCTCTTGCCATTCTAAATAAGATGATGTTTCAAATGATCCTACGTGGATTTTTCGACATGAGCTGCTCATTCTCTAAATATATCAATCTAGAAATGGTAAATTTTTATGTATGATGGATAATTATTGAAAACATGCAGAATCCATCTAATTTAATTCCATAACTCGTTTACTGATAACACTGTTCTTTAGTTGTTACTTTATTTTGTGTTCTCGGTTGTGAACCTCTCCGCATACCATTGAAATTGTAATAGATTGTGCCTGCTGATTCTATGCCAGTTGTTCATTAACTTCAACATTTGCTCGTAAAGTGATGTCTTTATACCAGCATATCACAGTCGATTCTATACAAGTGTTGCAGGGAGCAGAATAGCTTCCGGCAAAATGCACATATTTGTTCCAGCTGAAAAAACTTCAAAAATGGCTAGCGACTATCTTTCCCCGTACATAACTCGGAAAACCATATTGCACATTCTTGTTTTTGTGCAGTAACAGTCTAATGACAACTACTGATGGACTTTAAAGAATTGCCTAATGTTGGTTACAGAAAATGACCCAGTTTCTACAACATCTTTAACAACAATTTATGTGTATGTCCATCGTCCTCTTCCTATTCAAATTCGAGTACGCAAGGCCCACAAGAAAAGGGAAAAAAAGCTAGTCAGTATTTATCCAATTCATAGATCCTTGTCAAAACTTTTAATTATGTCATCCACAGGTGAACTCTTTCGTCACTGTTCAACTGCATGATCATAAAGATGAAAATTCATGGCTTTTCTCATTTGGATTTGTTCATGTTCAAGACTCGTAATAATTTAACCTATTGTCACTTCAAAGCCTTGGTGAGTAGTGTGCCTCAGTGTTTACGTGAGTTAATTATTTCACTGGTTAACTTTAATTTGTTTATCCACTGTCACTTATCCATCGCCTGAACTCCGTTGAAGATGTTGACGTGGCGATTCGTGCCCATGACTCTATACAATGGATAAACCACGCTTTCAAACTATAAGTTGTGTTACTGAAGGGTCATTGAACTTCAAATATTTTTCTATGACCACTGAACTTATAAACTCGTCCGAGATTCACTTATAATTGTATAAAGATGCACACAAATGGTATGGTATGGCCACCAAGATATTGGAGAAAGTCTTTACTTTTTCAAAAAATTCTAAATGTGACATTCTTCTCAACAATCATCTTGTGAAGTTGACGGTGTCTTCTCTTGTATAAAAAATGAAAGTTATTGCAAAACTCGACGCATGACTTCCCATGTGACACTTCTTTAAATTGACCTTCTAAACCGCACTTCATGCCATGGCTACATGACCAATTCTCTTCACTTTTGATTGACCGACAAGGATCTTACTTTTCATATACTAACCTTAGTTGGTGCATAACTTCTCATATGACGCTTCTTATTGTGACCTTCTCAACCACAAATATTTCATGTCATGTTACTTTGAATTTAGTAGTTTATTTGGGTGGGTGAGATAAAGTTTTCAAGCCACAATTGTCTATTGATGTGATTTATAACGTTTTCATAACGGTATGAAGATAATTTTCCAATTTATAGTAATTATGGACATAGTTTAACATAATCATTTCTTTAGTAAAAAATACATTGAATAACATGTTCTGTACATCGTCATTTAAATTGATACCAATATTGTAAGAATTGATTTTTTGTGCCCTACAAAATTATTTTATTGAAATATTCACATGAATGGTTGAGAAGAGTGTCACATTTGAATTTGTTGAAAAGTGGCATTTCATTAACCATCTGTATTCAATTTTATGCGATATTAAATTTGATCCTCATAACAATTTTGAAAAATTCAGTAACCACGGAAAAATATTTTAGAAGTTCAACGATCATTCAATTACATGAGAAAAAGTTGAGTACCATTTCCATTTGGAGAAAGCCATGTAAAATTTCCTTTCGCCATGCCAGCAACTTCTTTAACGGAGTTTTAAAGATGATGGATAGATTTCACTTTTAAAAATTTAGCGACCATAAGAAAACAAAAAGTTGATAACATTTTATCAAACAAAAGAAATACAATAACATGTTATGCACTAAAGAATGGTAACATATATTAAGAAATTATAGAGAAATAAAAATGTTTAGAATAATGCATAAATTTCATAAATCAAATAGTTCATTTATCCCTTGAAAATTGAATGAAAAAACAAATCCAACCCACAAAATGTAGATGGATGTTTTCATCTAGGTCTCTCGTGTCAAAGCAAAGCACAACTAATTCTTCGATTTCTCGATAGGTAAGTCGAATGAATCTTGGAATTGAATAGTCATACGTCAAATATGAATATAATATATAAACAACCTCGAACGCTTCATCATAATATAATTAAGGGGACAAATAATCCAAAGCTATTTACATAATCAATCAAGAAGTCAGCATATAATTAACTTAGAATCGTGTTTAAATAACTTAATTTTTGTACTTATAAATAAAAATTTACTTATTTTAATAAAAACAATTTAACTTTATTTCTAATGTTAAGTTGTTAACCAATAAAACTATTACTTATTTATCTAAATACTTTTATTCACTTGTAAGTAATAATTTTAGCCAAAACATAGCCAAAAGTCCAACCCATCGGCCATCAGAGAGAGAGGATAAAGCTGAGTAGACGGGTTCTCACACAGAGGGTGGGTCATAGTAAAAATCTCCATGGCTGCTATGATCATGACGCAGAAGCTCACCCAGTTCCCAGAAATTCTAAAACACCCTCATTTTCATTCCATCGAGAAACCCAAAAACTGGTTTCAATTCAACAACAATAATTTCAGTAAATCTTTTCAAGTAATCTCATCATCCCTTGTTACTGATTCAAGTGTTTGTTCACACTCAAAGAACTCAGAAGTGGGCGAGAAGTTTTATGGTAAAGCTCGAAATTTGGTCCAAGAGTTCAATCCCCAAATCCCAGTAGAAGAAGCGTGGACCCCACCAAGCTCCTGGTACACAGACCCTGATTTCTACTCTCTTGAGCTTGATCAAGTATTCTACAGAGGCTTGCATCCTGTTGGTACACTTCACATACTTCTTTTTTCTTTGCGATAGAATGAAAAATTAAGAAATTTGAGAAGACTTCTAATCTTGGCTATGTATGTCTAATCGTCTCTATGTGTTTACGTGTATCCGCTATTTTCATTTAAGATGCAAAAATTGAATATGGTAAGTTTTCTTTGTCCAAGAAATTGAGAACCCAAATAAATATTTTAACCTTCAAGTGTAAAGAGAGAACATGTTCTTCCATGGTTGAAATTGTCTGTGCTGGAACAGTATTTATTCCAAATTGCAGGAGTATGTGGTTTCAACAGTTTTGTATAGTACCTAATGTTTCACAGTTTATGTGGAAAAATCTGCTACAGGCCGTATGTATGTGATCCCAACCAATCCCAATGTGATTACTTATAAACGAAACAATCACAACAATAGTGAAGCACCACTCTGCTCATCATCCTTTAGGATCACAGAGAAATGTCAAATTTTCAGTCTAGTTTGGGAAAATTAAGCTGACATGATTTTTTCTTCGATGTCTCTGATGCTTACCATTTTTCATTAAATTTTATTTGTCAGGATACACTGAACAGATCAAAGAGCCTGGGCAATTTTTCACTGGCAGGTAACTGTAGTAAGACTTTTATAGTAGCCAAAGAGATATGATTGTAATTTTTCCACTTCTTAATCTTCCGTGTAATTCACATAAGAAATGCATGTGACAATTGGAGAGAAAAGAGGAGAAATAGAGGTATATATGTATTGTCGTATTGCTTGTAAAAATAACAACGACAAAGGTGTGTGAATGAACTTTTTTTTCTTTTTCTTTTTTTAAGGTAGCTAATTAGTTAATGCAGCAGATTGGGGAATATCGAATATGTGGTGTGTCGGGATGAAAGTGGCACATTACGTGCATTTCACAATGTGTGTCGCCATCATGCATCCCTTCTTGCCTCTGGAACTGGCAATAAATCATGCTTTGTCTGCCCATATCATGTGAGTTGTTAATTGCTTAAAGCAGATCTACAAGATTGTGCATGTATTAAGCTCACACTTCATATGGAATTCAATATTTTAAGAGGCATTTTATTTTCACTTTGTGATCAGTTACTTGTCATACTTTTTAAGGTCTTCATCTCTTTCATATCTCATAGTATCTTTTGTATCTCATAGCATATGGGAATTGCGGATAGCAACTTAAAGATTACCAAGTTGGCAGAACTTAGTGAACTGCAAAACATAAATTTATAAGAGGTTTGAGTTTAACACCATTAATAATGATCAGCTGCGTGTCAATTTAATATTCTTGGAACATGATTTGAAGTCTAAATGATACTGACATCCATTTCTTATGGTAATTCTTATATTTATGACTGGAAAGAATATGTTCTCAAATATGAATAATGCATGTTAAAGGAAATAATGTGTCAAAGGGGAAACGTTCACTATTTTCTCATTCTTTCATATGCTAATAATACCCCATATCATATTGAGCATATACTGCTCTAAATTCGCCCAAAAATGGATTTAATTTAATGATTTCTTGCCATATCAAGGAGCACTGAAAATCTGGTGAAGCAGTCAGATCAAAGTTCATGTTTTAGATATCCATAAGATACTGAAACTTTTTAAAGTTTCAAATCCTAATCAATGAATGTAAATGTTTTCGTTGTTTTTTCACCCTTATAGGGATGGACTTATGGGTTGGATGGAGCACTTTTGAAAGCAACAAGAATAACTGGAATCAAGAACTTCAAAGTGAATGTATGCAACGACCTCGTCTATTTCATGGCTATTCGTTTTCTGCAGTTTTCTTATGGATTGGTAATTTACTAATTTTGGCTTTTTAATGTGATCATATGAAAGGCAGGAAATGGGACTTGTTCCCATTAGAGTTGCCATTTGGGGGCCGTTTGTGTTACTTAATTTTGAAGGAGGTTTGCCTAAAGAAGATTTTGATACCAACGTCGTTGGAAATGAGTGGCTGGGTACTCCAGCAGAACTACTGAGTGCAAATGGTGTTGATGATTCACTGGATTATGTTTGTCGACGTGAATATACAATTGAATGTAACTGGAAGGTTTGACTTTCATCATATTCTTTGTCAAACTAGTCCATATCCTAGTTCATCTTATCTCTTCTGTTTCTTTTTCAAAATAAGATTGTGCTCCTCTAATTTTCATTCAATAAATCTTGTTATCAATTTTAACTGGCTAAAAAGATAGTTTTCACTACTTTTAAATCCAATGGTGCAATATTAAAATATATGATCATGGATCAATCAGCATTGATAGGATTTTCTTCTGAAGGTATTCTGCGACAACTACTTAGATGGAGGTTATCATGTGCCATATGCGCATAAAGGTCTTGCATCTGGTCTCAATCTAGAGTCATATTCTATCAAGGTATGCCCGCTTCATAAACTAACTTTCCCAGTGTTTATGGATATTTTTTCTTCATTTTTGCTTGGAAATGTATTTACAATATTTTGTAGTGCTACCAGAAGTCATAGCTTATTAGCATGTTTGGTAGGAAAAAATGGTTAGCATTGGACAGTCTAGCTGCATACCATACACTAGTTTATGCATCCGTGCTTCCACATATATGATTCAAATTGTTTACTGTCAACTTTCTTTTATATAATTATACCCTGGTTCATATATGTAACTCTGTTCTTGAAATTGTGAAGATGTTTGAGAAAGTTAGCATCCAAAGTTGTGATGGTGGTGCCTTGAATAGTGAAGAAGAATATGATCGACTTGGCTCAAATGCATTATATGCTTTTGTCTATCCAAACTTTATGATTAATAGGTCAGTGATCAGTACTTAAATGTATCCATTATTTGTTTTTATGTTGTCTTATCATATTTGCTTCATAGCACCCTTATTTTCTCTAGTTTTTCTCTGTACCTTAGGTATGGACCATGGATGGATACCAACCTCGTAGTCCCATTGGGACCACGGAAATGCCAAGTGATATTCGATTATTTTCTTGATCCTTCTCTTAGTGTAAGTTCCTTTCCTCATAGATTTCATGACGCTAGATCAAAATGATCCCAAGAAATATAAATATCTTAGTATCCCAAAATCATATCTAGAACTTTTATAGCATGATAAAAAGATCCTTTCGTCTCCAGGTTGGATGTATTGATTACAAAATACATGAATTATGGAAATTGGAAAGATTTGTTATGGTGTTTATTTTTAACTACTCTCCAGGTTTTTTGATTATCTTGGCATTGATCTTTCATGCTGACCTGGAATTAATAAACAAAACCAAAAAATTTTGTCCCCTTGATTGTCCAGGTTTTCTTTATAAGGAACTGTTGTTGTATACTCCTCCATGGTATCAGTCCTTTTCCTTTTACCCCATTCATTTATTATCTTTTGCCTAATGTGAGTCAGATTGTACAATTGTTACAATGATGCACTATAAGTACTACTGAAAATTTCAAGAGAATCCCAAATGGGGAAAGATGTAGGGTCGTGCAAATTTGATATTCCNATTCCTTCTATGGACATCATCATTTCTGGTTGTGTTTCTTGCATACACCTGTGATAAATGACTCTGCAAATTATAGTTTTCCAGCTAAAAATGGCAATCGCATGACAGATATTTAGCTTTGCTCTGTGTAGGTTCACAAACATACTGGTCTTTGACAATTGCTTATAGGGTCGTGCAAATTTGATATTCCTTCTATGGACATCATCATTTCTGGTTGTGTTTCTTGCATACACCTGTGATAAATGACTCTGCAAATTATAGTTTTCCAGCTAAAAATGGCAATCGCATGACAGATATTTAGCTTTGCTCTGTGTAGGTTCACAAACATACTGGTCTTTGACAATTGCTTATTCTCAGGATAACAGTGATTTTATTGAAAAGAGCTTGGAGGACAGTGAGAAAGTGCAGGTCAGACACCATTTTTCCGACAATCAGTGCTTGCATATTTCATGCTTAATGTGTTTAAATCTATATGCAGATGGAAGACATAATTTTAAGTGAAGCTGTTCAACGGGGCCTTGAGTCTCCGGCATACAACATTGGTCGATACAGTCCAAATGTCGAGATGGCTATGCATCATTTTCATTGTCTGCTCTACGAAACTCTCAGCAGCTGATTTTCATATTGAGAAAACTCTGCATCTGTAATAAAACTAAACACAGGCAAGGGGGAAGGAAGAAGAAGTGGCGGGAATCAGTCCACTCTGTCACGTATTTTCCTTGTTCTCACTACAATTTACGATCCAAATGAAGCTGTTAAAGTGTGGATTAAACTTTTCAAATGGCTTGTTCCCTTGTATCCTATTGAGTTTATTATGTGCAATTGAAGAGCTCTTGATTTTACCATTACAGTTTTTCATAGAGCTTAAGCATAGTGTATTAGCATAGTTTTACATTATTCTTATTCCTTGCTCATCGTTGGTTTTCATAGTTTAAAAATAAAGACAAGAAACTGGTTTTGAAGAGTATAAATAACTTGTCAGAGCTAGACATCAGACGTCTATGGTTACCCCACTTTTCTCTTTTACTATCCAAAAGACCACTTTATCTGTGAGTTTAATCCTTAGTTGTAATAGACCCTAATAATGCAATAAACTGTACAAGAAAAAATTTGTTGTGTACACATTTGAGATTTTCAGAAATGAGAGAAAATTATTTCTCAAGACTCATGACTGCCATTCATCCAAGTTTTTTCTTCTCAGGCACAAGTTTCTGTACTAGAATTTGTAGCTTATTCATAAAAAATTGCTCTGTGTTTCGTGCAGATTAGTCTCTGTCCGGCTAGATAGATCCCGAGGCCAGTTGGTACCCCTGCATGTGTGCATCAATGTTTTGCTAATGGACGTTGAACTAGTAAATTTCGGTAATCAATCTGGAACTAGACCAGTTTGTCGCTTTCAGAGTGCATATTGTGCTCTGATTTCTGTAAAATGAAATGATCGCAACCTAAACAAATCAACCGTTAGGTGATTTCTTTGATGCCATTTTTCCCCGTGAAACAGTGATGGCGTATTTGATATGTGGTGAAAGCACTAGTTAGCGCACTCAAGTTCTTTAGTAATGTCTAGAATGCCAAAGATGCCTATGAAACATCCAAATTACCACAATACTACAAAACCTGACCATGAAAAGCCGAGCCACCACTTGCCTCCCCGAGTCAAGCTCCTTCAAACATTTTCGACCCTTGTCATATTTCAAATTCAGTGAATCCAATTCATACGTCCATAGCTACTTTTTTTCTTTAACAAACTTCATATAAAACATTGGTTCCAACATGGAATTGTAGGATGCAGTAACCCTCTCTCCTGGGGTTCCATAGATCCTTGAGAAAGAGGATCATTTTACTGAAATGCAGCCAAAGAAATGCTAGGAATGCTCTCCTGGGTCATTTGGGCTTCATACCAGTAAGGATGAATTTAGTCCCACACCATCTCCCTCTCAAACGAAATGTACAAGCGAAAAGGTCCCCCAAGTGGAATCAAAATTTTCCTGGAGAAGGATTTGTGCCACCTTTGAGCATGGCTGTAGAATTCCCAAAATGTGACGCTCAATTTGAGACCAATGTTGCCTCGAGGGATCCACCCATTAAAATAGTGATCACAAGTAATGCGGGTTACTTGCAATA
>CAIGRQ010229971.1:0-13368 GCA_903798375.1 Fraxinus sp. D2006-0159 | reverse complement strand
ACATGCCTCACTTTATCACAATGCCTTTCTTCTCCATCTTCATCATCAGTCAAATCGTTCAGACGAAGTCCGCTAGTGCTGCCTCTTCTAGATTTCTTGCCTCGGATGTTCTCATCAGTTTGTATCACTTCACCTTCCAGTGGACAGTGCTGTATTTCAGATGATTGAGCAATGAGATTGTCCAAAATATGGTCTGTCGCTCACAAATGGACCTGCGAAGGGAGGAAAAAATATCAAAATCATTGATTGTATATGCCGAAAGTGTAATACCCATTATGTATGTGAATTGCACACATGATTCTTGTTAAAGAAATTTGAATATGTCCTCGATTGAGGCTGTCTTGTGCCAAACCATCGCAACATTCTCGAAATGTTGTCACCAATTTTGCTCTAAAATCGACCTCCCAACTCTGGGATTGCCTTGTACACACACAACTACTAGAAATTTATAACGTTAGTTACCATATATGGCTCCATACAAAACATGTGCAATGCATAGAAATGAAATAAATGCGGACACATCTATACCTGAACAATAAGAGGGAATCCGTATAATGTGTACGATATCCTGTCACAATTGTTGACCTTTACCATGTCCACCTTTCTCCTCCATCCACGGAGCAATGATTTGATAAGAAGTTTAAAGCTTACTGTCCACCATGGGTAGGCGAGAAGAAATCCAAGTCATCCACAATAGAAAGAGTTTCGAGATGTATTCCGACATTTCAGTCTTAGGAATTGAATACCCCTTCAATAATTAGTGCCAACCCAAGTTTGTAACGATTGTTACGGTTGACACATTTCCAAAAAAAAAACCTTCTGCAGGTCACTACAAGATATTCGATCTCTATTGGTAAACACTTTGTCATGTAGGCTGTGTTTTATCTAAAATTTTATCGAAAGCCAACCCTTTAGATAATTCACCACAGTTCAAGCCAGTTATTAATGCGAACTTCAACTTTTCGAATCTTGCAAACCTTTGGCTCACCTTGAACCAAGCCTCGAAACGATTTAGGCAAATCATGGATCTATTCACCATTTAATGGACTAATTACGCAGATAGTTTGAGCTCCGACGACTTCGCAGCATGTCCTATACAACTATCATCGAATATAGTCCGTTGTTGTTCATCAAATATGTTGAGGACAACTGTTTTGTACTTAGTGTTGCTAACTCGTGAAATTTAGGTCGGAACACGCTCTTCCTCCGAAATTTTGTATTGGTATGAGGAAGTAATCTACATATAACAAAAACAAAGAATAAAATAACAAAAGTTTAGCAACTACGAAACAAAATAAATATTTTGTTTGATATGAATAATTTATAATACCCTGGCCTAGCTCGAGGAGTAGTGAATATAGTTTTTTTGAATGAAGCTTTACACATCCATTTGGAATTCAATAAAATATTTCATGCATTCAATTGGAATTGCTAAAAGGTTCTGTACTTTTGCCTAAAGTGACACAGATCGCATTCATCCGGAAAGCTACACTTGATATTGTCATGAAAATTTGAGACTTCTAGCACTGATATTAGCATTGCACAAGAAGAGTTAAGAAAAGTGATATCCAAATTATACATAAAGGAACATATTCAATACTTGTATGTTGCCTCTAAAAGGCATGAACATTAAAATTAACTAAACTGCTGAGTGAATGGGACGAGTTTTCTTTAACTATTCCATCTTTTATCTCCTTTAACTCACGTACTATGCCCTTGAACGACAACTCAGTTAATTCCAACCAAGCTTACTCCTTTGTAAATAGGACAAATATTAGAGCATAAAGCAAACGCTCATCAAAAATCTCCATAGAAATATAAAAGTGATGTTGTTTGAGCAAAATCAGTTGCAAATCTACAACAAAAAAATTTCAATCAAAATAATACTCACGCAACTTCCAAATTAGCGCTGACATTCTTCAACATACATATTCTTCTAAGAATAAGATTTCCTCATTTCATAGTTTCATCATTATGAATAACAAATATTGCAAACCCAAAATGTATTTTCCAAAATCTATTTAAACGAAAATGAAATGCATTTGCACTAACCTTCAGATACGGATCAACCTTCGAAATGCAGTAATTGAGAAGAGTATTATCAGATAGGAGGCATAAATCTGAAGTCCTACATTCTTATCTCCTTCCAATCCATATAACTCAAACTACCGCCGCCGCCGGCACCACCACCACCGGTTTGGAAGGGATGGAAAGATAAATGGGTCACAGGGAAAACGAAATTAACCACTCCTTTTCAACAACTCATAAAGCCCCTATCCTCCAAACAAATTAAAAAGATTTGCACAGCCATTTAAACTCTAGCTTTCTCTCTGTAATTTTTATCTACCCCTTAATTTTTCATTGAATTAAAAAGTTGGGTACTGAGTATGAATACATAATTAGTGGGTCCCGATAAAGCGAGCGTGTCAATTAACTGCTGGAATGTCGAGCAGAGATAATCATACTTACCGACACCTCATGCATGTTTGTCCAACCTCAAAAGGTTTACTTATAGGATCCTGCTGGGGTTTAACCTTACTTATAAGTAAGAGTGTGTTTGGTAGAGATTAAAATTGAAAAATTAATCGTTATTATTGACTTTTATTAGACGAGTGGGACCCAACAACGGCTATATTTTCAATTCTAATTTGATTAATAGCCCTACCAAACGGGCTCTAAATAAGTAAATTTTGGATTATTGATAGAAGTTGTCTCTCGACGTGAAAATAAAAATGAGATTCTTATTCCGACTTACGGAGTAATACAAGTTCAATTGTGCGAGTGCTCCGACTTGGTCCCCCCAATGAAAAATCAAAAGGGCTAATACGAATGAAGTCTTAGTTACAACGGGGCGAGGGGCGGGCCTGTCCCGTTTCTCGCCCCATTTTTTTTTTTTATTATTATGTTTTTCAGTTAACTAATTTTTAATTTTTGTAATTTGTAATTTTTTTTTTTATTCATTCTTTACGAGGTGGGTTTGGGGCAGGGCAGGGCACCCTCGCCCCGCCAAGCCAATTCGTCGGTGCAGGTTTTTTTGTCATCTCTACTTTTGATACTTGTTTTATTTAGTTTTATGTTTTGTAATTAGTTTCGTAGTTGGGTTTAAAAAAATCATTGTAATACTTAAAACTTGAAATGATTTCATCCTTCTTCTATGGTGAATCATTTTTACTTGTAGCATGGAGGTCATGGATGTTTCCCTTAATGGATTTTCATGTTATATCGTGCATTTTTGTACTTGAGTTAATCTTTTTATTTCGACAATTGCATTAGGAAATGTGAAATTTTGTAGGTCATTAACTAATTAAAAATTGCTGCTGAACTAATAGAGTATACGTAAACACAGGTAATTAATTTTGGAATAGATCGATTAATCAATAGTTTGGTAGTTCGTCAAATAGTTAGAACCAACTTCGTTGAACTATTAATTAACTTTAATTAACTATGTTACAATTCGACCTCAATCATAAGTGTGGTGTAAGATCAAGGTTGGATACTTGGTTACACTCATTGACACATCAAAATTGCTAACTCAAGGGAAGTATTAGTTGCATTTGATCTTTGTTGTGTAATTAGGTTTCTTAGTTGTGTTTTAGACATCATTGTAACACCTAAAACTTGAGAACATTTTATCCTTATTAGATAGTGACTCATATTTACTCGTAGTATTGGGCATGTGAATGTTTCATGTATGAGTTTATCACATTATGAGCCTGTTTGATACCGATTAAAATCTAATTAAAATTGAAAATATGGCCGTTATTGGGTTGCACTCGTCTAATAAAAGTCAACAATAACGGCTATTTTTTCAATTTTAATCCGATTTTAGTCTCTACCAAACAGGTTCATATCTCTTATTATGTGCTTGAGTTAATTTTTTTTTTACCGTGATATATTACTATTGTATTATAGAAATACAAAATCTTGTAAGTCACGAACTAGCTTAAAAAATTTAGTTGAATCCCAAATTCGCCCATGTGAACAACCTATTTCAACCCTTACCTTAAGGATCTAGAAGTTTAAAACTTTGTTTCATGCCTTATATTTAGAATAAATAAATAAAAACCACTCAAAAAACAGCCATAGATTGAAGTACCCGCATGCTGAAATCTACGGTTATTATCGAGTCATTGTTATACTTAGTTGTCTGGATTTGGAGCCCTATTTTTGTAAGTTTTCGAAATTAACAATATTAGCTGGACTTTTATTGCCAATGGCCCCCTTCAATGGTCGTGAGTAAATTTTATTTTTTGTCATTTCGATGGGACAGAGTTGGCCTCAGACATTTCCAATAATTGTTAGAAACAAACGAATGACCCAAAACAACGAATAGTAACATTGATTATTTGCCTTTTTTTTCTTTTTATATCGTGTTCAAAAATGACTTTTTCAACTATTTTTTTATCGTATATAACACAAATGTATACTATTAGAATTAGTTCAAATAAATTGTGATTTTAACGCAGAAATCTCATGCTTGTCTCTTCAGTTGTCTCCGATGTTTTATAAAAATTGAGGTTTACGAGCATTACTAAAAGCTAAATAGATAAAAACTGTCGGTTAGGCAAATTCGTAAACTCAAAAGATTGAAATAATGCTACCAAAAACCATAAAAACCAACTTATGAAAATGGTAATCCTTGTTTTTCTTTTTCATTTTTTATTTATTGTTATTGTTATTATTTTGCTATCTAGCTGACATTTGACATGTCCTATGAGCATATGAGATTTGGATATTCTTATCCTTATTGGATAATATAAATATAAATATACATACACTGTTTTGTTGTTTAATATATATGGACCATATTTGGTATGGATTAAAATTCAATTTCCCCTTCGCGGGTGGCCGAGTTATTGAAGCAGGTGAACGCGGAGACCAAATGTCACGAGTTCGAACCCTCTGCCAACACTTCCTCAGTCGAACCCGTCACACCGAGCTTGCCTAGTGCGGTTTACCTCTTCTATGTGATTTGCGGACTACTACACATGGAGCGAGATTTATCCAGTGCGCACTCACAGTGGTCAGAGCTCTGTTGGCAGATAGTGACTGCGGATTCCTACGTCATAAAAAAATCAATTTTAGCCCCTGTTTGGAGCCCATTTTATGGGAAAAAGATTGAATTTTTGTACCGTTGATGGCCACACTTTTTTGACTTTTATCTCATATTGGTGGGACCTACCGATTGTACAACGGTCAAAAATCTCATTATTTGGATCAGAGAATGGGCTCCAATCAGGGGCTTAATTTAATTCAAAATCAATAATTAATTTTAACTACATATTGCATGAGATCCACAACTGTTTAAGCATATATTTTATTAATTTCTATCAAAATCTAATAAAATTTAATATTAATCTCCGCCAAACGTGTCACTATAATATTGTGGGTAAGACAAAAGAATTTGTTTTACGTCCAAAATTCCATCAAAACCAATACAATATATTCCATGTATATATTGTATGTATATAAACAATGTGCAAGAATGAATTGTCGATTTCAAATATACTTTTGAAAATCGATCACTGTACATTGGCATATTCTGTATGTTTCATTCTGCTGCAGCCTTCCTATGTTATGCACAGTGGCACCTTTAGAATTTTTAATACAGACAAAATAACGGATAAATATTTCACGCGTCTTTCTTGCTTAATAATATTGTATTCCGATATACCAAATTTCAAACTTTTAAACATTATTTTCTATATATGTTTATAGATTGTAGATTTTGGATGTACATATATTTCTATTGTAAGGGGAAACAATTTGTTCCACAAGTTTATTCTACTAAAATATTAACTCGAATGAACTAGACAAGTTTATATATTGTACTAAACAAGTCGATCACTCATCTTCAATTTGGTGCAATCAAATTACTCAACTTTTGCTTGCTTACATATCTGATCACTTTTTTACCGCTATTGTCGACTTAACTAACGTAATCGGCTGACATCGATGTTAAAAATAATGAATAATTGAAATGTAAGATGTTCTTTTCCTTTTCAAGTTTTTTTTTTCTTTTTTTAAATATTTTAAGATGAGTGACGCGCATTGTTGTGTAACAAGGATATATACGGTAATGATACATTAGTTAAATTGATGAGAATTTTTTGAAGATTGAGTGACTAAATTTGTAAGCAAATAGAAGTTGAATGATCTGATTGCACCGAATTGAAGATAAGTGTGCCCGATGCACCTCAACTCAAAGTTGGATGAGCCAAGTACATTTAACCCTCACTACATCATTTGTCATCACAATGCAATTTATCAAATACAATTTTACTTTTTCTAGTTCTTTTATGCATAGATTAAGAGGAACACTTACCTATGTGACAACATATTCACATTAGGTTGCCAGTAAAACTTATTTATTGAAATTTTATTTCACCACCTCTTCACATGCTGACTAAATTTATATTCCATAAAAAAACTTAATACACAGCTTTCATAATCCGGTAGCAAGCAAACTTAAACCTATTTGTCACTTAGATACCAAGTTGAACCAACTCTAAAAGCCTTTGATATATTAGTAAGATTATCTATATTTTGCCAATGTACAAAATATAGGATAGAGCAAGTTTTACACAAACATGGGGACCGATGATGTTCTTGCACTCCTACCACCTTTGTTGAAATCTACAATTCACTCAATTGGATATATACCAAGATTAACAGCCAAAAATACTCAACTTGAGACCATTTTCTCAAGAAATTGCTTAAATCGGAAGGCCAATGTGGGTGGAAAACTGAGGCATTGACCACAATTCCTTTTGAGGATGTCGTGGGATCTTATCATTCTAGAATCCAGTGTCTAAACTAGATCAACACTTACGGAAATGTCATCATGTAATTACTCGAGGCTATTGCCCTCATAGTGATTGGTCAATCATATTTCTTCGCTGCATCGCATTCTGCATCATAAAGCTTGAATTTGGCCCCCATAGCCATAGTGCTTCAGAAGCCCCTCATTTTGCCTCCAGTTTTCTTTTACCTTCACTTCAACCTGTTCGATGAGCAAGTTTATTGAAAACTATATTTTAAACTAAAACCAGATTAGAGAATTCAGTATCCATTAGTCAATAACTCAACCAAAAATTCAGGGGTAAATGGATCAGTCTGTGCAAGTGTAATGTTTCATACAAGCATGTTTTGACTAAGCATGAAAGTAAGTACAAAATACTTTTGTATCCAAACATATTTAAATATATTACTTTTTTCTTACTTTTAAGTCCAAAAAAAAAAAAAAATCAAAGAAAAGAAACTACTTATTTTGAAAATCACTTTAGCCCATAAAAGAAATAAAACCAAACTATTTACTTATAACTAAACTTCTTAAGCTTACCTAACATGCTAAGATCAATCAACTTTATTACCTCGAGAAAAACTTTCTTTTGCAAGAAATCTTCTATGTCAAGCCGTGCAGCTGTTGCAAGTAGCTTCAAAGCTTTTCCTTCCTGATAGTAATCCAAAAAATATGAAATTGAACTAGTGTAATCTGTAATCTCTCTCTATATCATTGCTCAACAGAATTTAATTCTTTACTAACCAAAAGCTCAGCTACAAGCAATGTTTTGCCCAAGATCATGGAAGCATTAATTGAAAAGGAGAAGTATTGAAACCAACAAAAAAAAATGCTGGCAAATGACGCAAACAGTAACTAGAGCAATATCTCTGTTACAAAATAGGAACTTTAACTTCCAAACTACAGTATAGAGATCTCTAACTTTCTGCAGCCCCTAAATAACAACACCAGGTGTTTTTATCAATCCATTTACTTACTTATAGATTGTACTTTCAAGTTTATAACATTTTTTATGTGGCAAATTACAAGACTTATGCACTTCCATATGCATACCAATACCTCATATAAGCCATAGTCTATCCTAATATTCCTTGTTTTCATAGCGAGACCTTCATTTTCTTGTAATATATAGTTCTAAATTATAAAATTGGTAGGTGCCATGCCGAAATCCTAACCATTTCACTACAATGCTTAGAAGAAAAATATTGTCCGTGGTTGCAGCCAGCAAATGAGCCTTCAATGACCTGCCATCTGCCATGATCTAAAGCATCCTGCAGCCATGTTGATGATTATTAAGTTGAACATCTAGTATATACGTAATCTAAACTTGTCGGCTGGAGTGGGTTCAGCTCAAGTAATCCAAATATTGTTTTAGTGAAAATTATGTTTACATAAGCATTAACAAATATTAAAATTGTATTGGCAAGTGTAAGATTATGGGAAAATTATACCTATATATCTATATTCACGTAGGTCAACCATCAAATAAACTTGGTAAATGAGTCCCAAACTTCAATTTTTGCAGCAAGTGGATCTCCCTGGCAACAGTTTCGTCCAAAATACTGTTAAATCTTACATGGCTTGCATATTATAAGGGATTTTCAGTGACAAAAGTTTTAATTAAACCAATTTTTTTAAAGAGAGAGAATTAATCTTCTCCTACCCCTACCCCCATGTCCAGTCCCCGCAGCCCTTACCCCTCCCCTACCCTCCAGCCTGGTGACTGGTCAATTCATAACCCTCGTAAGCTAATCATGTAATATTCTTTTGTTCGGGGAAATGCTGTAAATAATTTCCGAAAGCAGAAAACTGCCACCCAGATGATAGCTTTTGTTAGCTAATACAATAATATCAAAAATCCAATTGGCTGGAGATTCTCTTCATTTTCTTGAGATTTCATGGCGGATAAGTTTGAGGGAATGTAAAGTGAATTTAGAGTGCTGTCAGATTCACCCTCAGATGCGACTGTCCTCAGTCCAGGTTGGGGGAGGGGAGGATTCGAAGATCAATTCATAGAAAATATTATGTACAGTGAGAAATCCAGCAATTAGAGCATAAAACTAATGATTGAGCATCAACTAAGCACTAAGAACGATTGCTTGCCATTAAGTTTCCTTCATACATAACAATTAGACTAAGTTGAACAAAGTGGACTGCAAGAGAGGGAGAGGCGGTGGAGAGGAAGAGGAAATTTGAAGGGGTTTACTAGAATTTAAGCAATAAAATATTTTATGGTTTTATCATCTACCTCCTGGGATAACTCCTCTTTCCCCGTGAATACTGCTTAACCTATTGGGCACACAACTTATAGAGGACAAAAACCTGGCCAACCATTTACCACACTTCCATCTTAAGGTAATTTATGGAATAAGATACAAAAAGAGTAGACCGCAATGAGGGAAAAAAACAGTAGAACGCACTGGTAAAAGAAGCGTAAATGTCAATACCTTTCCGATGAGTATGATCTTCTGTGAATTCTTCTCTACAACAATCTCAACTTGAATGAAATCTTTTGCATTTGGTCTAGTTTTATAGCTAACTACATTAACCTGTAGGAGCGAAATCTTTCAATTGATAGAGCTTCCAAAAAAATTTACCAGAAACTAAAGAAGAGAACTCAGAAAAGGACCTGTAAAAGTTAAGTAGGACTTGTGACTCACAAGAATCTTGAGAATTTTAAATTCAAAAGATATGTTTACCTGACAAGCATAGGGGACTTCATCACGGTACTGCATAAAGATCTTCTCTCTAACAATCTCAGCCACAAAAAATCTTTCAGGGTGCCCACTAGCAATATCCTGATAACACATTGTACAATAGAATTTAGATTTAGTATGCCCGACATTACCTTCCCAATGAGTATGAACAAATATGAGAGAAAAAAGAAATGAGAAATGAGGATATATGGCGAAAAATATTTTTAAGGAAATGAGAAATGAGTAAAATGCAAGACCCTACAGACACATCCACATTCAGATAGAATTATATACTCATAACCAAAAATATATAATTGACCTAGCAGTTAATTTACAAAGTTTAAAGAAGTTTCTATGTTCTTCAACATATAATGCAGTTTCAATTGAAATTTATAGATCTCAATCATTCCCGACCATGTAATAGCTGACTTCAACTAGTACAGAAAGATACAAAAAGAACAAATAACATAAGTACCAGACTTCAACATGTTTTACAATATCAGAATGATTTAAATCTGATGGTTATGATGTCATGGAATATAAAAAAAGCTCGAATATAAGGAAGGCTACCATATTTAGTTGTGATTTTGGTTCTATATAATGAGAGAACCTCTCACATTGAGAGGCATCAAATTTATTGAGTATATTTGACATATGAAGCAACGAAAATATTGTTAATAATGTTCTATTTCCAGTGGAAAAGATTATGAGAACACCATAGAAAGGAGGGATAATAACAACACCTTAGAATAATAAGCTGGTCCACAAGGAAGTTTTGATAGAATCCACTCCTTGACATCATCTACACCATGACCATACTTGGCACTCACAGGTATGACCTCATCAACATTCGTAAATTTCTCATACCACTGCAACAAACATGTGTGTATAAATAAATTTGAGAATTTATACTGACACCCTTCAAATTTTAGCACCCTCCCAGTACAGAGATCAGAGGCATAAAGAATAGTGCAATCAGAAAATTTACAAAAGAGCAAGAAGCTAACCACACAAAATTCATATAATTGTGACGTGAGGTCGTGTACTCTTAGGTTCAATATATTATATTTTCTCTGCAGAAATTGCATTGTCTTTTCAAACAAAAACAAAAAAAATCATATAATGGCTTCAGGTCACTTGATATAGTGGACGAGTTGAGTTACCTTTAATCAGCAGAATAGCAAAAGAGTGAGTCCGAAAATGTCTATTCAGAAGTCAACTGCGCTTTTGGCAGAAAGAAGAGGGAAGAGAATATTTGCTAGAATCATTTGAGCATAGTAGCATCATTATGTAACTAAGAATACAAATTTATTTATGCCACTAAATAGTAGATGATATTGCTTAGTACCTCAAGTTTCTTTGCAATTTCACCGGGTTTGATCAGGTCCTTCTTGTTTAAAACCAGCAAGGTAGGTAACTTATCTCTGAGGTCTCCAACACCTTCTTCCAGCACTTCATCAATCTGATAGCAGAAGAGAGATATTAGTTAAAGGAGACGGTTCCGTAAATAATTATTTTTAGTGGAGCATACCTTTTGAGGTGGCTTACATGCATCGACAACAATGAGTACACAATCTGCATTAATGGAAGCACTGCGGACATTCTTCATCATCATGGTGTCCAACTTGTGCATTTTCTTCTCAATAACACCAGGTGTATCATATAGTATCATCTATAAAGGAAACCAATAATATGACTTGAACAGAACCTTGACATTTCTCACAGGAAGTAATTGAGACCAAAAATATGTAGAGGAATAGGATATTTGAGTAACTATTCCATCCTCATAAATTACAAAGTGGTTGTAACAAGCCTGGCAGGTGCGCCTTGGGTTAAGATGTCGAAATAGCATTTTTTCTGAGATCATTATTTATTTTCATGTCTAGTGAACTCGTTCATTTGGTTATTATGTAGATCATGACAATGTGAATGTAGTAGTGCAGCAAGGATTGTTCGAGTATTGAGTTGAAATTTGGAGTTTATCACGATGATGCAGTTTCATGCCATCCATATTATTGAAGAATTGGATAGAAGAAAACAACTTAATCTTTCATATAATAAGCCCTTATGATCTCTTGATGAAATAAGGATTAGCAATTCTTAAGTTATTTTTTGATAACACTGTGTAGTTCTAGAATGCGTTAAATAAAGTATCAGATTTACTTTATAATTTTTTATTTTATTTATTTATGTTTATAAGTTTTATCTGTACATAGTATGTATGCCTTAGTTTGGGGTACAAATAAAATGGAATATCCCTTTATTCTCAGAACAGCCATATTGCAAAACCCAATGACGCATATTACAGTAAATATAACACACCTTCAAAACAATAAAAAAAGAAAATCAAATATTGTTATTAGATATTATAAAACAATTGTGCTTCCATTGTCTCTGTTACAAAGTTTCTATAAAAATGAGAATTGCCATATCTTATGCTATGGTTTGAACTGTTAATTTAGGTAATTGGAAACAATTGTACAAGCAACGAAAACTACTAGAAATTGTATGCTAGCCCAATATAAGAGCCTTATTAAGATATAACTCTATAAAATATGAAAGAATAATGGCAAGAAGAGATTCAGTAGTTCCTCAATAGTATATACCTGTACAAGTGTACTGTTTATTCATCCACCATAGTTATAAGAGATGAAGTTAGTCTCAATTAAACGAAAAAAGATACCTTGTGGTTCATCGACAGGTTATAGCATGTTTGCCTAATGTATGCACTAATCGAGATAAGAGAAAATTGCCTTATATTTAGTATTTACTATCATTGAATAACCAAATATAAAAGCAGGTGTTCAAAATACCATCACATGGCCAACTTCAATTGCCATCTCACAACAGAAGCATCATCGAGCAACAATAATATTACCCAAGATTGTGATTGTATGTCATAAAAATTTTGTTCCCAGTCATTCAAACATATTCACAAACAGCAAGTGGCTGGTATTAAGATACGATATAAAACAAATCCTAAATAAAAGTGGGTACAGGCCAAGCGTCTCAAGTCGGCAAACTAATCGTCATTACTTCTCTATTGGAAACACACAATGAATTGAATAAATATATAAGCAAATTAAGCCTGAAAAATAAAAAATAAAAAGAAATGAAATGTCGAACCTGATAGTCTGCGCCAGAGCATATACCAAGAATACGATGCCTTGTAGTCTGAGGTTTATCCGTAACAATAGACAGCTTCTGTCCAATCATTTGGTTCGAAAGCGTACTTTTTCCAACATTTGGCTTGCCCAGCACTGCCACATATCCACTGCGGTGATTCGGGTCAGTTGGCACGAAATCAAGCTCCTCCATCTCATAATCGTCCAGCAATAACATGTTCCTCTCCGGTTTATCGCTCAGAGACAGCAATGACGATGATGACGTATCCTCCTCCTCCTCAAAATCCTCATCCAAACCCATGTAAAATCTAGTTCCTTCTTCTTCTTCTTGCATTTTTTGAACTCCACTTTGAATTTTTACTCGTTTACTATTATAGTCAGATGGATTCTCGTTTCTCCTAGCTCTTGAGGAAACTGTACTAGTTCCATTCAAAGTGGCTCGAAGCTGGAGGTGGGTTGTTCTTGGTGGTCTGAAAAGAGTGTGGCAATGGCAATAAGAGTTGAATATAAGAGGATTTGGAGTGTGATATTTCGTGGGTTCCCTTGTTGGAGGGAAGAGAATTTGTTGTAGAGCGAGCTCCTTCATCATGTTTCGAATTCTTGGATTAGGGCGCTGCTTCACTCTCTTGTCTACTCTTATCTACTTCGAGTCCAGTGATTTCATGTCAAGAATCTGACGACATCATCCCGCTTTTTGCCGGGGTTCTCTGTAAAATGACCTAGTCAAAAGCCTCAATTTCCACTT
>CAIGRQ010229958.1:0-15429 GCA_903798375.1 Fraxinus sp. D2006-0159 | reverse complement strand
GATGATTATTTAATATTATCATAATATATCGATAAAACTTATCTAGTTCAGAAAGTTTATTTTATTCCAATTGTAACTCTTATTTTAGACCCTATAAATACTGGTCTTGATTTTCAATTAGTTATGTCAACGAGTCGAGCCGAAAAAAAAGTCAGGCTCGGCTTGAGTTTTTTTTGGGCCCGAGTCAAGCCGAGCAAAGCCTGGCAAAAAAAAACTAGGCTCGACCGGAGCCTTAGCGGGTCTAGTCAAGTCGGCTCAGATTTTTTGGTTTTTTTTTTTAAAAATATAAATGCTGCATGTTGCAGCCTTTGCTACCTTTGCAGGCATCTTATTTAAAGCAGATATATATATGATTAAAAAATATAGAATAATTTTGAATTCATGCGTATATAGCCTGTTTGAGGCGAATTTTAATCTGATTTTAATTTAAGTCAAAGTCAAACAATCTATATAAATCATATCTTTCATGGGTTTCACATCTTTTCAACCACACATTTCAAAAATTTCTATCACAATTCATTTAAAATCTGATTTTAATTTACACCAAACACCCTTATAATATTTTATCAACAATGCTTGGTGTACAATCATTAAGGTGTAGTTTTTACAACACTTCACACTCACATTAGTGTGAGAGCCATTACAAGTGGATTTTTTGATATTTTATTAGGAAAAGCTAAACCCAAAATCATCCACCCAACAAAACTTCAAACGACGCCGTTCCATAAAGACGAAGAGAGGCAGAATCGTAAATTCATCAAAACAGGACAAAAGGCAGCAAAACCAAATCCCTAAGAAAACACTTTGTCGCTCTGTTTATCAATCCGCGGCCAAGGAGTTGCGGAATAATTCACGAAAAGCAAACCCTAATCACTCACTAAGTAAAATCTCTTTTCCGGATCCTTATCAAATTTTTAACTTTTACAGGTAAAATCAGTTCTACGCTGCGCTTATGTGGACAAAATATGTTGACTGTTTTGGTGATTAATCGGTGATGAAACAGAGCTTGTTTATTGAGTTTTACTCTAAAACTTGGGGGGATTTGGTTTTTGGCATTATTTGTTTTGAAGATCTGTGTTTTTTACCATTTATTTAATTTTTAGAAAATTAGATCACTTTTTTATTTTTTTTAATGAATATAGAAATTTTAGCTTTTCGCTGTTTTTTATTTTTTGATTTTGATTTTTTTTGTGCTTTATACGTATCAGGTTGTTTAGTGTTCTCGTATCAAAAGTAGTTCTGATTGATGTAACTGTTTTTTGTTTTGTTTTGTAATCTGGATAGAAAATGATTGAATTGAATGGATGATTGAATTTGAATTTATGATTGTCACCGGAGATTTGAGGTTTTCGTTTGTACAAGTGATTTTATCCCCACGCAATGTCTGTAGTAAATAACATAAAAAATAATGAGGTTTTTGAGGTTGAATACTGTGTGAAAATCAGTGGATTATAACTTTCTGTTACTGATAAATTCAGAAAATTTCTCAAAGTAATTTTATTGTCCTTTGGTAGTATTCTGTTGCCAATTTTGTTACAAATTCGTCTTCTTCTATTCTTTTTCGTCTTCATGTTATCCTGTGGAATGGAATATTTATAGTTCCATGTTTGTACACCAATTGACTTTTGGTTTATATGATGTATGCTTTAGTAGACAATTATGGAAGTTTTTGAATGCATGGTACTTCTGCACTTCTTTTACTGCAGTCTGTCACAACCATTGTAATACTTGCTCAGTTGCTCTGACAGCTATGTATTAGTTTTCTCACCTTTGATGCCATTTAGCGACTGCTGTTTCCCTATCAGATTAATTTAAGGAAAGTTGAGCATTTCGGTAATTATCTTTTAGGGTCTTCAACTTTTGTAGCCTAGCACATTATCACTGCTCATAAATTTGCTAGGGATGTAACACAAGCAATGTCACTACATTAAATGTTTTATTGTTTTATATGTTCAGCAATGACATTTTCTACTCTTGACTTTGAATAAATGTATCCTGTTTGTTGATACACCCTCCATTCTTATTTTAATATGACATTCTTACTGGGATTTTGGTTTCCATTATATGATCTATCCTTGTCAAACTGTTAATGTATGGTTGATTGCCTGTGATGAGGTGTATCCTTATTCTCTTTCTGCAATCAGGGCTGGAATGGCATCTGAAGGTTCTCAATTTGATGCTCGTCAATATGATTCCAAAATGAACGAGTTGTAAGTTTTGTGTTACAAATCTTATCATCCAGGTTACTGGATTTATGCTTGAAGAGTGTGTTTCAACCTAACTTTTTTTTAATTTAACCTTGGGATTCTTGATGTCAGATTTTATTTATGCTATTGTTCATTATGATGGTGTTATAAAACTCTTATTTGATTTAAAATGAGTACAGGCTTGGAGCTGATGGCGAGGAATTCTTTGCAAGTTATGATGAGGTGTATGATAGTTTTGATGCAATGGGCTTGCAAGAAAATCTTTTGAGGGGCATCTACGCTTATGGTAAATAACATGCAAAATCTGCTCTATTCTCACTGTCTTTTCTCTTGCTTTTTCCAAAAAGTAAGATAATCCCATTCTCAATTGCAAGTAATCATTCCTTGACTTCATTTCATTTCTATGTCAACTTTGTTTTTCTTTAAACTGATTTTTTCAAAATCACTTTTTTCCCACCCTCATTTTCAACCACACATTCTACAAAATAAAATAAAATAAAATCACTTCTCTAAAAATCAACTTCAAACATAGGCTTAGTATGATGGTCGTTGTCCTTGATCTTTTTTTCCTAGTGAAGCCAAGTTTGAAACTGTGAGATTGCCATCTTTGTTAATTGTCACCAATCAGCTTGTATAGTCTGTTGTTCTATGTACGAAAATGTAATCTGTTTTCATGTGCTACATCTTGATTGTGCTTTTCATTAGTCCTATGTTGTTTGTCAGTATAAGATTCTTGATCGTTCTACTTTTTCTTCTGTTCTGTATGGAAATCAATATAGCTTAGTGATTTTTTCTTTATTCTTTCAAGGTTTTGAGAAGCCCTCTGCTATTCAGCAGCGGGGGATTGTTCCCTTTTGCAAGGGACTTGATGTAATTCAACAGGCACAATCTGGTACTGGGAAAACAGCAACTTTCTGCTCTGGTATTCTCCAACAGCTGGACTATGGAACGGTTGAATGCCAGGCTTTGGTTCTTGCACCCACTCGTGAGCTTGCGCAACAAATTGAGAAGGTTATGCGAGCACTAGGTGACTATCTTGGTGTCAAGGTTCATGCTTGTGTTGGAGGTACCAGTGTTCGTGAAGACCAGCGTATTCTTTCCAGTGGAGTTCATGTTGTGGTTGGTACCCCAGGTCGTGTCTTTGATATGTTGCGGAGGCAGTCACTTCGCCCAGACTACATTAAGATATTTGTGTTGGATGAAGCAGATGAAATGCTTTCAAGAGGATTCAAGGATCAGGTCTATTTTTTTTAGCTCTTTGCCTTTTGCTTTCTGCTTCCTTAACTTAGTTTGTTGTCTGACTGAGGATTTTACTGTATATAGTCACAATATCTATATTCGTCTCAGCTTACATTTATTTCCAGAAGTTCTATTTTGTTCTGTAGTTTTACTTTTCAGACAATGAAATTTTGATCTGCTGTATTGTGCCTCTCGGTATCATTATTTTCCAGTAATTCTCTATATGACTATTATTCTTCCAAAATGCGATGATTATTGCCATTATTGATCTCTGCTTTGACTTAATTATTTTAACATTCTGTTTCTTGTTGGTTTATGCTATTTTCTTTGGTCGTTGTACTTAGAATTATATTACCATTAGTTAGCCTGAAATGTGGTTTTTTGCCTTTCATTGTTCAGAATATTTTGTTTTATTTTAACATTCTGTTTCTTGTTGGTTTATGCTATTTTCTTTGGTCGTAGTTCTTAGAATTATATTACCATTAGTTAGCCTGAAATGTGGTTTTTTGCCTTTCATTGTTCAGAATATTTTGTTTTATTTTAACATTCTGTTTCTTGTTGGTTTATGCTATTTTCTTTGGTCGTAGTACTTAGAATTATATTACCATTAATTAGCCTGAAATGTAGTTTTTACCTTATATTGTTCAGAATATTTTGTTTCAAACACGAAAGTTTGTTCTTTTCAGATATATGATATCTTCCAGCTTTTGCCACCTAAAATTCAAGTTGGTGTATTCTCTGCAACAATGCCACCTGAGGCTCTTGAAATCACAAGGAAGTTTATGAATAAGCCCGTCCGTATTCTTGTGAAACGTGACGAGCTAACCCTCGAGGGTATCAAGCAATTCTATGTTAATGTTGAAAAGGAAGAATGGAAGCTAGAAACTCTATGTGATCTATACGAGACTTTGGCCATCACCCAGAGTGTCATCTTTGTTAACACCAGGCGTAAGGTTGATTGGCTCACTGACAAAATGCGAAGTCGTGATCATACTGTATCTGCTACACATGGAGACATGGACCAGAACACAAGAGATATCATCATGAGGGAATTCCGATCTGGTTCTTCACGTGTGCTCATTACCACTGACCTCTTGGCCCGTGGCATAGATGTTCAGCAAGTCTCTCTTGTTATCAACTATGATCTGCCGACTCAGCCTGAGAACTACCTTCACCGTATTGGACGTAGTGGTCGATTCGGGAGGAAGGGTGTTGCTATCAATTTTGTTACCAAAGATGACGACCGCATGCTTTTTGACATACAAAAATTCTATAATGTGGTAATTGAGGAGCTGCCAGCCAATGTTGCTGATCTCCTGTAATTCAGTTTTTGTTCTGGGAAGGTTAAAATGTTTCTTGTTTAAGTATTTTATTATCTTATTTCTTAGGCTAGTTATATGTGTAAATTGACTTGTAATTGGGAGATGCATACCCCCCCTGATTTGCAGGGGGGACTTTTCATTTCCCAATTTTGTTCCGGTTTCAATATTCTGTTGCAAAATTTTGGTTGTTTTTGTAATGTAAGTTAGTCCAAATTAACTGCAGGTTTGGATGTTGTTCGACCTTATAAGGTCTTTAAATTGGATTTTTAATTCTGTATGCATATGCTATGTTAATGAATTATGCTTGTTGGTTGTATGTAATCATTTTTCTCTTGGGTGTTAACATGCTCTTGTATCAAGGTTGGACTCTGATTCTTGATTTTGGTTTTCAAGTGTTTTATATTATTACAGGGAATAAACTTGTTTACGACGTTAATTTCAACATCATTTGAACTGACAGATGAAATGTGATTTTGTAAGGTATCTTTGACTCTGTGTTTCGCCAACACTGCTCTCCGTGTCGCCTTGAATGGGCAATGCCAGTGTCACATCTTCAAGAACAATTTTATCATCGATAGTTATATGATAGAATTGCTGATAATGTGTGGTGATTATATGATGTATCCCTTCTCAAAGCTCTGGAAGATGTAACAATTGTGGCAGGATCCCATTCGAGTCGTCTTGTGTTTGGAGTCGGGACCAGACTTTTTTTGGTCGAGTTGAGTCGTGCTTGGCTTAGACTTTGTTAGGCAAACTTGTGCTTCGGCTGAATTTTTATCTGTCGAGCTGCCTTGGTCGGCATAGTTTTGCACACAATGATTTTGACACCATTAATATATATATCAAAGGTGAAATATGATTCGATTTGGAATACCCTTTAATACTTTAAATTGAATAGTTCCAAAAAAATTTCTTACTAATTTGTTTTTAAAATCAAACTAAACTAAATAAATTTTTACGGTTCGATTTGATTTCAACTAGGATATTAGCGAGGTAAAAAAGAAAGAAACCTCCGAAATTCACTGCACAAAAATTGATAAGGACTAGATAACAAACAATGAAACTTGAGGACTAGAATAGTAATTTGATGAAACAAGGAAATAGCGATCTTGAGAGATGTTGATTGTTGTCGAAATTAGACACAGATTCCTGCAACCCCGATAGCTATATACGAAGATCGCTAAATCGTAACAGAGGGAGAGAGAGATGTGGGAATCAATCTTCTTGACGATAGCTGCCACCGCCGGCAACAACATCGGCAAAGTCCTGCAGAAAAAAGGCACCGTCATTCTCCCTCCTCTTTCTTTCAAGCTCAAGGTATATACATATTTATAACGTATATATATGTATATGTGCATTTAGATTTCTGGGTTTTTGTTTTATTTGAATCTTGAATTCATTCAATGATCAATTCCTGTTTTTAATTGATCTTTACTGTTGCTTCCCTTTAAGAAATATTCTTTGTCATCAATTCCTCTTTCATTTCTATGCTTTTGTTTATTGTTTTGCATATTGGATAACCTAATTTATGAAGTATTAGATTTATTCAGCTAAATCTGTCTGTTGTGAAAGCTCGTGTTTTTATGAATGAAATGAGTTTGAAAGGACACAATTAAAAGGCGATCACTAAGAAATGCACCACTTACATTGAGTCCTCAATAAGTGGCCTTCAATGTGATATTTTATTGCAAATGGCTTGTTATCATTTTCTGTTTTTCCGTTATTCCTGATGGATGTTATATTGATTAATGGAGTTTGAAATGACATATTCTTGTCTCACAAGGTTCAAAGATTCAGCTTACTCTGAATTTAGTTAGTCAAATCATTTTTGAAATGGCTAATCCCAATATGGATATGAGACAGGAGTCACAGGACAGCCTTTTTTTTGTTGTAATGTGAACCTTAGTGTGTCGGAGTCACTAAATGTGACTTTGATTGTAAATGTGACTTTGATTGTTCCCTGATGTCTTTCTCAATAAATTTGGGGCTGACAGTATAAAACTTCTTTTTTGCTATAGCTACATCTACAGGAGGGCCCCCCTCATATTGGGAGGAGAAAATGATTGATTGACTTGCACTTGCTCGTGTTTAACTCTTGACAAAAGAAAATTATATAAAAAAGCAATTCGTATGAACTTTTTCCTTAACCATATAGTATAAACATTATTTTATACTTATGAATGGAAAAACAATGAAGATTTTGACCTGTCTTGGCATTCAACTTGATCATAGTCGACAAAGGCACTTTTAGTTGCTCAACATTATCATAATTATGACATATAAAATCCAAGTAAATTTAATTATTCTAGCTATGGCATGGTTTCTGGAATTAGGCAACCTAAAATGTTGGGCGTTTGTTGCTCAAATTGAACACTTAATCGTTGTTTTTCTCCCTTTTGGACTTTCTTAACATTTATTCTTCTACTTCTCAATTTATTTTGGGTGTGATGCGAAACGATCTGTTTTTGTAGGTCATAAGAGCATATGCTTCCAATAAAACTTGGATTATAGGCTTTCTGATGGACATTTTTGGAGCTGTCTTGATGCTGCGAGCACTATCTCAAGCTCCTGTAAATGTTTTATAATGCACGCTTACTTAATTTTCTACTGTTCAGCAATTTATGTCTTCTTAAAGGTAATAAAATGAACTATTGCTTACACATCTCCCATAATGTCGATGATTGATTCTAGGTATCCGTCATTCAACCCGTTTCTGGCTGTGGACTTGCCATCCTTTCAGTATTTTCCCATTTTTATTTGAAGGAGACCATGAATACTATCGACTGGATTGGAATTTCTTTGGCTGGCATTGGCACTATAGGTAACGCGACCTTTTGAAGTGCAAAAATAAATGTGCTAGGATTTTATCCTTTGGTTAAAAATTTTAAAGTTAAAAACTATCTTTTAAATTATCAGGCTATGATTTTAATATAATTAATTTTTATATTTTGTTGTATGATTATTGGAATTTGGATAGTTTAAGATTCCTTGTTTAGATAACTTTTGTCAATTGGTACTCCTCCAGTTTCTAAGTATTATATATCTTTATATGCAACAGGTGTTGGTGCTGGAGGGGAGGAGCAAAACTCTTCTTCTATCTCAATTTTTCATTTACCATGGCTGGCGGTTATTGTTGCATTCTTGTTTGTAGGTATCTTATCCCATTCACCATCTGATAGTAGGAACATTTCATAATTATTTGAAATGTTATAAATGCCTCGATATAACAGATACCCTATTATGCATACATATCCGTAAATAGTGCTAGATACACCCTTGGACACTAATGCTTAATGATTTTGCGGTTTTAACTGTCAAATTGTGATTTGATAAAATCATCTTTTGTAATATTCCTTGATCTTATTTCATATCCTTCTTTCTTTCTGCTCTTTTATACTGTATTTTCCGGGTAATTTTTACAGTTCATTGATTTGACTGGTTAAATATTTTTGTATCAAAATTAAATAGAGACACGATTAATTAAATGGTGTAACTTGTTAAATTGAAAGGATGCAGGTAAAATGGAAATAGATTCTTATAGTTCTCAGAGTGATGTGTGATTCACACTAGTCTTGTGCCTTACTGCCTGTGATTGGACTTAACTCAGATTAATAATCAGGATGGATACTATCAGTAATATGGAGAGTAAACAAGGTTGAGGGTTGGGGTGGGGATTGTGGTGTTTTCTCAAGCATTTGAAATAATAATAAGTAACTTCTACCATGGCCATTTTCAAAAGTTTGAACATTTCCTACCACTATTATTTTTCTCCCCCCAACCCATTTGCATCTCACCACCGGAGAAATTTACCCGCTGCCTCCCACTATCACCTGATGTAGAACCAAAAACAGAGGAGGAAGAAACAGGGGAAAGAAGCATAGTAGAAGAAGAAGAAGAAGAAGAAGAAGCATGAAGAAGAGGGGAGAAAACGATCTGCAAACCACTGTTCAATTCATCATATTCATCAACTGTCTCAATTATAATGAAAAATCATATAAATAGTAAAAACCTAGCTAAGTGATGGGATTGGGCCAACCCACTACTACAAACTCAATAATAGAAAACATAATTGATAAAATCCAATAACAATAAAATAAGTCACAACGATGTCCGCATCATCACCACAATTTTGCTGCCCTTTCTTCTCACCTTAGCCATTCTAGCCCTTCCACTCATAATGTCTCCCACTACCGGCCTTTAACTTCTATCTCCCACTCTAGATCCACAACCACCAAATTGTGGAGAGGCGGCTGGTGGAGACGGTGACTCATTTCTTAGGTGGATGATGGAGGCGGTGACAGTTTGTAATGACTGATGGGAACACCAACCCTTTTTGAATTTGTTTTCTTTCTTTCTTCTCCCTTTTGTTTTCTTTTCCTCTTCTTTTTGAGAGAGAGAGAGAACATAAATTGCTATTTTGAGAAGTTGAATTTCATTGTACTACTCCCATCCTTGGATGCTTCTATTGCCTTTTTGTAATGATGTGATACAAGAATACTTGGCCATCATTTTTGTGGTGACAATGGGAATTTGCACAAAATACTCATCTTAAACTCCGTGATATTTCAAATGGGAGCACGCAAGTGACCATGACGTTATTTAGTTGTATTCTAATCCACCTATTTGGTAGATGTTTTAATCTAGGTCAAAGTCAACAATTAATTTTAACCACATATTTTATAGGATCCACAACTTTCAACCACAAGTTTCATCCACTTTTATCAAAATTTACTAAAAACTGATTTTAATCCTCACCAAAGAAGGGCTAAAACTCACGCGTTTTTGGGGTGGGGATTGGTGGTAGGGGTTGACGGGTTGTCCCTTGCAATTAGTTTTCATTTTGACCGTATTTCTAATTATTGGCCTCTGGCATTTATTTCTAATGTATTGACATTAATGCAAATGCAAATGCTTTTACTTTTTCTTCTTAAAGGAAAAGGAAAAAAAACAAGAATGCTGTTATTTTTTGATCCTGTAATAGTGACTCACTTTATAGTACTTGGTTGATTACAGGTACTGCTAAATGGATGGCTTCGTATCTATAGACGCCGGCGTAGAGAGCAGGACTTGGTAAATCTTAATGTTCCTTGCTAAGTATATTGTCGTCGATTGGACTGACATGCATATTTCCAATTTTATTTTGATTTTTTGCATTTTCCCCATTTAGGTGCAGTATGAAGTTGTTGAGGAAATTATATATGGCTTGGAGTCTGGCATTTTATTTGGGTACATTTTTGTCTTGAATTAATTAAAAGAAACTTTTTATGTTTTTGTGGTTTTCCTTTTTCTCAGTTAACCTTTTGGTGTGCTAATTATGGTCATATGAAGAAGTTATTTGTTGGATGAATTAGGGACAGAGACGTTAAATACCTCGCTTCCAGCTGTGTTTTGCCTTAATGCCAATTTACCCTGGTTTTGAAAATGATGTTCATTTCCCTGATCTTCTCTCAAACTTTAACCAAGATACAGATTTTCTAGTTGCCGATGTATACAAGATTCCGTCCATCTTTACTTTTCTCTCACTTCAAACATTGATTTCGGTAGGTTTAGAGGACAAGGGGGAGCTGACATGTGAATGCGTAATCAGAGTTTCATAGTGTAAGATCTGAAATTCTGGTTTGATTTTCATTTTGATGTTTCAAAATCTATTTGAATTTCAAACCTATTTAAACAAGGATGTGAAGGGGGTTGGTTAGATCAAGGGTACTTTTGTTCCTTAAAGTGGAGAAAGTGCAATAAGACTTACCCTATTGTTTTGGATAATTTTATCTGATTATAATTATTTGTAATTATTGATTATGAAAAGACAATTAGAACTGTTATTCTTGAACTTTATGAGTGTAAACATCGTATTACCTATTGTACTCATAACACATCTACTTGATTTTAACAGTGATTAAATCAGCTTAACTATACCGAACAAAATGGGGCCTTAGAAAAATAAAATCGAACAAATTACACCACACGGTCAACGCTTTGACCGTGTAGTGTAGTTTGTTTGATTTTATTAAACTTTGGGTTTCAAATGTCAACTCAAATATAGGGAGGTTATTCATAATTCAATGCATGACATTGGGGTGGGGGTTAATGTGGCTTCACTCCACAAGTGGTTTTTTATTATTTTTAATATCTATTAATCAGCTTTCAATACTTAAAGATTTTAAAGACCTGCTAAAATGGAAAAAAGGCTTCGAAAATGTCAATGTACTCGTAAGTCATGATAAGAAGATGATTTACGTGCTCATGTGCTCGAGATGTTTAAGAAACTCGTTAGTGATGCACTTTTGGAGTGGATGTCAGGCAATGATGAGATGCTGGATATATTGGCAGCTCATATTTGTTCATCATACATGTGTTGAATTAACCAAAGTTTGGAGATCGCGGTCTAGAACATTCGTGCGAGTAATGCTTTCTTGCTTAGGGAAAAAACATGAAAGTTCAGTACCTACCGAGAAAATGCCAACAGCTTGAGAATGTTCACAATGTATCAACTGATGAGCACTGGCTTTCTCTTCATTTATTCAACCTGTATCCAAGGGTCTTGCTCCATACTCTTCTATTCTTGAGCTGGGGACAACATAGTCATTTAATTTTTTTTAATGTTAATGGGGAATGCTGAAATGAAGTTACCTGGGGGTTTTGTTAACTACTGTCAATTTGTTTGTATTGGAGTGTCAATGCTTATGACAGTAAAAATCAATCTTAGATGGACTGGGACACAATTTCTATTCTTGAACAAATATTTGTTTTTTGGAGGGAGTACCAGATTGGAGTGCAACACATTTATGTGGAGTACAAACCCCTCTCTACATTAAACTCTATTTCTCAAAAAAAAATAAAAAAAAAATACAATTCTTATAGATAATTGGAAATTATCACTTTTATGCAGAGTTAACCCTGGAAAAAAGAGGATGGGGTGGGGTTTGTAGATATCTTGAAGAAACTACACTCAATATTATATTTGTTTTTCATTAACAGCCAATTGGAATGTCTTGCAAATTGACTAGCTAGAGAAATTTGGTAATGAAGTTGCTATTGGGTTGAAAACTGCAGCCTTCATGTCATATTTAACACAAATTGCTAGGTGGGGTGGAAATTAGGCTTTTATTTCCTGAAACTAGGCTCCTCTTCTTCCATTTTGTTAGTTCGCAAAGAACATTTATGTAGTCATTTGTCTTGATTTTCTTTTTATCCTATTCATGTCATTTAGGTAAATCACTTATATAAAGCACGAGCTTATTTTTTCTCAAATTTCCTCTGGCAGGAGGAACCAGGGGAATGTTTTTCTTTTTTTTCCTTTTTTCTTGACTTTAAGCACTTTTCCTGGTCTAAATGTTCCCTATTTCTTTAGGTTTGGGATACACTTTTCTGAGAGGAATTCTGAACTGTAATTTCAGGGTTGCGTCTGTGATATCAAAGATGGGATTTCTATTCTTGGAGCAGGGGTTTTCTAAGTTACTGCTACCCATTTGTTTACTAATCAGCATATCCTGCAGTGGTTCCGGTTTTGTTTACCAGGTAATTTAAATGCCAGTGCTGTTTTTCCCTCTCAATCAGTTTTTTGTTCTCAGCTTATTTTGCTAAATTTTCATTCAAGCAATCCATATTCAGATATCTCTTTGCTTCTTATGAAGGAGCTATTGCTTTACGCTTCTTATCGGTGCCATTTATTATTGAGTTACACAACTCACCGCTATTGGCTATTGCTCAAGTATGTATTTGTGATAATAATTGCTCTCATTTTTCCAAATAGACATGCGGCTTAAAGCACGGAAGGGCAATTGTTGTGTCTACATGTGCTGCTGTTGCATCAATCGTGACGGGTGTACTTGCTGGTATGTTTGCATTGGGCGAAGGGTTGCCTTCAGCGCCAGTGGCTTGTCTATCGCTGCTGCTCGGATGGTATATGATATCCATTTTCTCATCTCTTTTATTCCTCTTTAAATTATTAGCAATTTAAATCTGACCCCTTGATAGAAATTCTAATCTGGACTTTATTGAAGGCTTTAAATACATTAGAAACTTGTTCACCTCGAGATCTTTAAACGCAGGGTATTTATTCTTGTCGGTGTAGTCCTATTGGTAGCTTCAACTCGGCTGGTGCGAGCTCTCCCAAAGCCGTGGCAACATTTTGCTCGAAGTGGGACGGAGAGGAATTTTGGCATCAGGCAATCGGTATCAACTCGCACAAGAGACACCAATCCTAGTGCTGTTATCCAAACAAGTACATTACATCATTTGATATCGCCTCTCTCAAAAGAGAAAGCCTGAAATGATTTAGGAAAATATACAAGTTATTCAACTCTCTTTTAAGTTTCTATACATTTTGCTTTAGAATGTTGGTCTGTTAGTGCATGTTTGGTTGGAGGATTCGACAACGTGAGGTAGAATTGAATAAAAAGAAACAAAAAAACAAAATCTTTGTTTGTTGTACTATCTAGCCCTTTTTAATACCATATTGTGTACCAAACATGCCCTCAATGTAAAAATGTACATCTGCTGAAAATATCAGTAGAGGCGGAGCTCAGAATATTTCTGAATTCTATTTTGTCCTCTCATTCTTTCTCATTTTTCCTTTCGTTGGGACTCTTTAGATTCATTTTTATTGACCTAAACTTGAATGTGTTGTCCAAGAATGTGCCCTGGCTTTTGAGAATCATATATTCTAATTTTTGTTTGTATATGTATTCAGTATTTTGTGTTTGAAATGCAAGGCATTTCCTATTTGGAACTAGTGACATGACATCTTTAAATTACTTTGAAAACTAATGGCACGTAATGTGTGCTGGCTTGGTAGTATCGGATAGAAAATGGATATTCGTAGATTGGATAATTTGACATGCATTGCTTCATCGATAAAAAAAAATGAAAATTTATCTATTGCATCAATGAGAATTAGGTTCAAATTTGAAATTCCTAACCTTTCAGGTGGGGTAGTTCTAAATCCCTTTAAAATTGAGATTCTGAGCTCAATTTTGAGTCCCTAATACAGTTAAATGTTTTAAGTCTTGCTTCTTACGTTTTGGGAAGTGCTGGTCAAATCGTTTAAAAGCCAAGTTTTCTATAATAGCCCTTATTTTAATTAAAATAAAAATAAAATTCAAAAACAAAAACAGAAAGAATCTACACCCAAAATAGAAAAAGGAAAAAGGAAATATCTCTCCCTTAGTTAACCAACCCGAGCTTTGCTGCTTGTACAGAAGCAGCTGTAGAAGTCACAGAATTTTACTAGAACACACACACGCGTGGGTCCCGCGGAATTTTTTTTAATATCCGGTAAGGTCCACTCATTGTGAATTTTTTGACGAAATTCTGTGGGAATATTTATGCTAACCAACCCCCACGCCATCCATTGCCCATTTGCACCATCAATCACTACCTCCAATTCCTAGGCTGGGAAATTCATCTCAACCCTTACCCATAAGCCCAGACCCAATAATCTAAGCACATCTTTCTACCAACGCCAAACCCAATTGTGCAGAGGCAGACACATCCCACTCCCAGCTCAGAGGATTGCATCACTCATTGCCAACCCCCCGTCGTTAATAGTAGCTCCCTCTTGTGTGCTTCGGACGCTAGCATCTCCATTGAATCAGGGATCCTAAAAAATTCCTTTACGTAGTCTAGCCTCGCCTGGTCTATTATTGAGGCCACATCCGAAGCCCCCCACTGAACTTATGTGTCAACTACTTTATTCGGTTATTGCCAAAAATACTCACATGACCTAATCATTCGGTGTGATCAAGCTATAATGACCCCATTATTTTGTCTTCTCCCCATCTATGCTATCATTTCATCCGGGTTTCAAAAACATCATTCCTCATTTCGCGAGATGCCTCATCTAATAAGATGATTAACCTTATGTAGCCCCCAATGTACAAGTAGAACAACCCCTTTCAAAGACCTCGTCTTGACCGAGATAAGCCTTATATCTAAAAATCTGATAGCTCTGCAATAGCGTTGCCCAATTAAATTTTTAACTTGCGCACCTATGACCTCCACAGGCCAAAGGTGGCTGCTTTTCAACCTATGATCAGATGACCATATGCCTATGAAAGCTAAGGATTGACACAATTGAGTTAGACCAGTGAGCCCGCCCTTAGGACAAGGTCACGTGTCAAGCTTCTTATGGATCTCAACTCACCTCTATTGATATAAATTCTCACACATAGTGACTTTTAAAGATCATGCAAATTTTGATACCAGCTTACTTTCTCAATCATGGTAAAATTATCTCTACAACCTGGCACCCGTACTTTTCTCCACTATGTCTTTTCCACACCAAATTATCTTTCACTATCTCACTTGAGCATTGGAGTGTCGCGATTAGCACCCATTGGAGTTAAGATCATGTAGTATTCAAATGTGCATATAACATATACATTGACAAACAAGAAATGGATCCCGTCTACAACATGATCCCGTCATAGGACAAAGAGAAATGCACAAATGCTAGTAACGTGTGTAATATTATTTTATTGAAAAATGTGATTGAAAAGAAGAGATAGAAAAATATATTTTTGAAAAAAAAATAAGAATCAAACAATAGCTTAATTATATTCATTTATTTTTCTCAATTAACGCACTAGGCATTTATTGAGAACAAAGAATCAGCAATAAAATATCGTATTTACACGTGGCAGACACAATATTTAGCACCA
>CAIGRQ010229909.1:0-15507 GCA_903798375.1 Fraxinus sp. D2006-0159 | reverse complement strand
TATTTACTTACTATTTTGTATGTAAATTTGAAACTTTGAAAAAAATATATATACTTCCTATAAATCTGTTTTAAATGTTTAGTATATATTATTTTTAATTGATTAAAAATTAAAATAATATTAAAATAAGAAAAAGTTTTTTAATGCATATGCCTCGCCTAAGCTCGCCTAGCTCATAGCTTGGTCTCCATGCACCGCCACGTATTACGCCTTTTAGAACCTTGCTATATACATACACATATAGGTATACATAGTGTACTTTGTGTTGGAACTTATGAGTATATAATGATTAAAATATGTGAACTAGAATAAGCCCCTCTTTGAGCTCCATTATTCCAAATTATAGCTTTTGTTTGATTTCATTAATTTTAAAATGTATTTTTTCTGTCTCTTCTTTTCAATCACACATTATTCAATAAAATAATATTACACATAAATTCAAAACTTTTGCTTATTTTTTAACCACACATTTTTCTTTAAAAAAATGGGGCTCAAACAAGATCATAATGAAAGGAATAATAGTTTTTTGAAGAATGTATGGTGAAAAAAAGGGAAGATTTTTAATGTTTGCATGTAATATTATTTTAATTTAATGAAAGCTAAACCGGGGCTAAGTCTCGATGATTTGAGTGTAACTCTTCAAATGTAATAGTTACATAATAAAGATTTATGACATTTAGATATGTGGGATTTGGACAATCGGTTAGGTCCTAATCTGAAATGATGTAATCTATATCAAATTTGTACCAAAATATGCCATCATTGAAAAAAGATAAATTGGACCATCTTAGTTTCATTTTACTCACTCTAAATCAATTCAAATAATTAATTTCTAATTCTTTCTTTCTCCAAAGTCCGTCAAAATAAATTTTAAATTATTTTCGAGTTTTAGTGTTCGATATCCTCCAATCTAGAAGAGTACAGTCAATTTTTCGTTTGTCCAACAAAATTACTATATTAATTTTGAAATAAATATTATATCTTGAGAGATAGCTGTTTGTTTAATCTTGTTGCATTAGTACATGGGGTAAAATATGTCTTAAAGGGGATCACTTCATTTTATCTCCTTCAATTTTTACATTTTCGAATGCTTCGCTGAATTTTTATTTTGTTTATTTTCATACAAGTATCTTAATTAAGAATTTACATGTCAATAATCATGCACCTATTCTGCAACACTTTGTAGTACCAAATTTTGGGACATGAAATAATAGAAGTTCACAAGATAAATGTAACACGTGAAGATTTTGTTTAAAAGATAATAAAAAACGATGTCCAACTCAAATGAGGATTTTGTTAAGGGATGAATTTTATATTGGTTAAATAAGGAAATATATATCAATATATAAGAGTTTGAGTCAATCCTCTTAGTAATGTTGACTTTTTAAGATGTATCTCAAGCCGTATTATAGTATTAGAGCCTATTGCCCTTAAACAAGTAATTTAATCTGATTAAGACTAGAAAAGTGAGCACGCAAATTTCAACATTGATATACTCAAGAGAGTCACAATTTTGCGGAGCATGTTAAGGGATAAATCTCACATTGGTTAATTATCGAAATATAGACCAACATATAAAGATTTGAATTACTTCTCTTAATAAGATTAACATTTTAAAATGGAACTCAAGTTTTAATAGATTTAGTAGAAACTTGGGAATTAGTTGAACATGTATTGTGTAGGCCCCAAAAAAAAAGGAGAAGAAGAAANTATCGAAATATAGACCAACATATAAAGATTTGAATTACTTCTCTTAATAAGATTAACATTTTAAAATGGAACTCAAGTTTTAATAGATTTAGTAGAAACTTGGGAATTAGTTGAACATGTATTGTGTAGGCCCCAAAAAAAAAGGAGAAGAAGAAAATCTTCTCTTAAATATGAGAGAGAGAGATCATATAATGTGATATCGAATGATATATAATATAATAATTACAGTGAGTTGGGAAATGGATTGGCGCGATTTCTCCGGGCTAAGGAGCATCATAGAAAAGCCAAGTCTTGACAAGAAAAAGGGCCGTGCTATTGCTCGAAAAAACATGCTCGGGTTGGCTAAGGAGCATCATAGAAAAGCCAAGTCTTGACAAGAAAAAGGGCCGTGCTATTGCTCGAAAATACATGCTCGGGTCAAACCCGAGCCCCCCTATCCCCACTAATAGGGGGGCGCCCGGGTTTGACCCGGGCACCCTTTTTCGGACAAAGGGGCTTTTCCCCAAGAAAAAACTCAAGCCAAATGATTTTTTTTAATCTCCTTTTCCTTTTCCCCACTCCCACACCGAAATCTTACATTAAAATGGAGCCGTGATGGGAATATTTTACATCTTCAGTCAACAAATTTTATGTGACAGATTCATTCTCTCTACTTCTTTGCATGACCTAATATTTTGCAAGAAATACTAAAATGCTAGCTGTATAGCTGAGCTGACGACATTTTGTTGATTATCGAATGGAACACCATAAAACGTGGAATTCTGCTCACATTGACATTTGCTTGGTTCGACTCGACTCGTTTGAAAATATGTCTAGTCTCCACTCGATGTGGCATATTTTACACCTCTTATTAATGTAGTTGAAAAATATTAATTGGGTGCGATTTAAAAATTAATACTTGTAAATATTATGAAGTTAAGAGCATAAATGTGGTCATTATTTACTATGCCCCTATTTAGTATTTGATTTAGTTAAAAATAAGATTCTTGATGAATTATAATAAAAGTTGATGAAATATATGTGATTGAAAAGTCGATATAATTTGTAAATTTTATGAAACGTGTGATTGAAAATTAATTAAAGAAAAAATAGGACCAAACATAGACTATAATTTCACATGCATCAACAATTTTTCAGCTTAATTCATTCCTAGTTATCAAAGGGTGCCAACTACCAAAGTTACCAATTGTCGAGTAATTTATCCTTTGTTTGTCACTTTTATGAATTAACTCAGTCTTAGTTATACTTCTACCGAAAATTTAAAAAAAAAAGAAAAAAGGAAAATTATAATATATAAACATAACAAAAATTTCAATTTCGAAGTTATAAAATTGGATCATACCTGGCAGTTCAATAAACAGATATCAAGAACAACATTGAAACTAGTTTATTTGTAAGGCTAAAAGCTCTGTGTGTGTGTTTTTAATAAATTATTTGAATTTTTTTTTTCAAATTTATTTTTAATCACCTAAGAAAGTCTTTTCACACGATCTGTAATTTTTCAATACTTTTTAACAATACATTCTCTAAAAAATCATTTTTCACTTCAAATAATTTCTCTAAAGTAAACATTATATATATAACTAATTGATTCATTCACGAAGACTGCACCACAACTATAGAGAAGTAATTGAATAATGCAATCTAATACCACCAGTGTTACAGCTTCAGTTTATTTGACGTTATATGATAAACTTTATTAAAGGAAGAATTAAGTGTCTCATTTAATTCTACCTCTTATTTAGCCATTGTTTAGTCCTCATTATTTCAAAAATACATTTCTCTCTCTTATTTTCAACAAAATATTTTTCAATAAAATAATATTACACCAAACTCATAATTTTCCTTATTTTTAACTACACATTCTCTATCAAATCATTATATCAAAATGTATTTTTTTGGCAAAAAGGGGGCACAAACTGGCTCTAATTAATGTCACGTTAGTACCATCTAAATTGGTGTTTTAATATTAGTGGTGCTAAATAATTTAGTTTGTTTCATTCGTCTTATGTAAATGTTTTACGAGAAAGGTGGATTGAACGGTTTGAAAAGTAAATGCTTGATACAGCTTTCCTAAAATTTTATCAACTTTCCAATTGATCAAACTCTAATTTTAATTACACATTTCTTGAAACCCACAACTTCATCAACTTTTCAACCACACTTTTTATCATTTTTTTTTTATATCAAAATCTATTAAAACTCTTATAAAAGAAAGCTCCGCCAAACAACGCCTAAATTTTCGTAGGAGGGGCATTGATCTTGAATAAGAAGTCTACAACGATGATTAGTAATCCCTATAAAATACTACTAGAGCACCAATGATTTCTCAAAATCTTGGATAAATGATAAATCGAAAAACTGATGAACTAAACAATTCATAATTGACAAATATCGTACTTAACATTGGGTTGTTCTAAATGTACTAAACATCATACAACTTAATTGTATAATTTTCCATACATCATTTGTTTGTGTATACTTTTGTATATATTTTCATAAGAATTAACTTATGATTGTAAGATTTTTAAGGCACATACATACCTCATAAAATAAAAATGAATGAACAGAAGACAACCAGAAAAAGGTGAAACATTTACAGTTACTGAGAAATAAGGTTTCAATTCATTTAGATTACACAACAAAGTACTGTTATAATATATAACAACATTATATTGCTGGTCTCTAGCTAGCAATACAAAGCAAGGATGATACAGCCTGAGTGAACAGAAACCCTCAACAAAACTTAATTCTCGACTCCACTTAGTACCAAGAGTCGAGTTTATCGAATCTGTTTTAACGGTTTTGACGGAGGGCCTCTTCTGCTTTGTGCTATTTCATCGCACTGCTCGTTTGGTAAATGCAAGTGACGACGGTCCATGACCAGCACCACAAAAATTGCGCATGTTACGCCTTGCAGGTTTCTTGCCCTCTAATTTCGCTCCTGGCTGTCGTACCTTCACTCCCCGTATCATCTGTTACACAAAATCATATATACTAAACAATGTATAATCTACACATAAAAGCATCCCCCCAATGAAAAAGAAGAGAAAATTACTTACATATTTGCCACATTTTGTGTCTGAGTAGATCACTATAAAATCTCCTTCTTGAAGTCCATTCACTCTAACAAAATCTCCTAAGAAACACGAACCTCATACTTAAGACATTCACCAACAATTACACATTAGTAAGTAAAGGCAATTGATTAATTACCTGTGTTTTCAAGAAGATACATTCTGCTTTTGTTGTTTGGCCAAAACCTAGGAGAAAAATTACACAATTTTAAAATTCTTAACGAATACAAAAATCCATTTCCATGGCTTATGTTCGATTTGATATGATACAAAATTATGCACATAATTTACCTATAGCGCATATTCCAAACACGAGAAGTTCCAATGTCTTCCATGGAGATTGAAATTCCATCCCTAGATTCCAGCTCTGGGAGATGGTTTTCTGCTTCTTTCTGAAAAATTAAAAGTTAAATTTTTAAGCAGTCAATTAATTACAATAGAAGGCAATTATAAGTGAAAACCAATAAAAAGTTAAAAGAGATTACTTTTGGCAACACAATCCTTCCCAGATTACCAACATCACTTTGCTTTAGAACTTTCTGCAGCAAAAATTTCAGGTTCTTTTCTGTCTTCCAACTCTACACGTAAACAAGAAAAAATATCTTTTTGAGTAACAAAATTCACAGTCCTTATTATATATTTGCAACGGATCGAAAGATATCTATTAGTGTTCTAGTTGGACAAATTAATAAATTTCAATGTATAAGAAAATGAGAATTTAAAGCTAGAAAATCGACCTGCTGCTGCTGCTGCAGCAACCGATTTGAAGAAGCTTGCCTCTGATAACTTTGCTGCTGCGAAGAGGGACGACCGGCAGTATGCCCTTGAGATGCATCAGAAGAAGGGATCATCCCACCAGTTGAAGGAGAAGAGGTGTGGGGTGGAGTCCAGTACATCCAATTAGCTGAGGAACTACCCTGACTGACATTTTCTCTGCCATCCACCGCATATTGAACGACGTTGGTTTGATTATGATGCTGATTTTGGTGGCTATGGTGGCGGTGATGGTGCGGGTAGAGCCGCTTTTGGCGGGCCATTCTCTTCTTCCTGGCTTCTTTAGTTGCAGAAGAGTCCAATCTCACTAATCTTTCACCATTCGTATCAAAAATCTGATACGGGTTTCTGTTATACAAAGCTTGGTGCTGAGGAATTCCTTGTGGAATATAGCCATTTTCAAGGAAAGGATTGTACTGAGTCGATGAAATGGGAAATTGAGATGAAGGCCAGGATTGAGCATGTTCCATCATTTGATAGTCCGGTGGACATGGATATGGAATTCCATTAATAACTTGATTCACAGGTGGATTAACAGGAACGGGAATAGGAACAGGAACCCCATTCGAATAAGGTTCGCCATAGGAGGAGGAAGGCGGTGGTGGTGTAAGAGCTGGCGGTGCTGCAACCATAGCCGCGGACGAATCCTGGACATAAGGCGGTGGCGCAGCCATCCAAGGGGAGGAAGAAAAACAAGCATTGGGATCAGAAGAAACAGAATTGTAATTAAAATTGGGGTTAGGGTTTGGATCACAATCAGGTTCTTGATATTGCTGGTAAATTGATTGGGGGCCAGCGCCACCACCGCTCAGCCCTTTTTTCTGAAGCTGGTATTGCTCAACCCACTCCAGTATAAGTTTCAAAAGCTGTTTCTTCCCCTCTTTATTACTACCCAAACGCTTCGAAGCACTTTCAATGGTGGAACGCTTCAGTTTTATATTCCTCATATCTTCAGCAGAAATATGATCTTTATTTTGCTTCAACCACTCGAAAAATATCATGGCAAGTTCACTATTTCCCTGTAAGAAACTGAACCCATCATTTTCTTCTTCTTGATTTTGCTTCTTCTGAACATGTTGTGACCCTTCGAGCGGCGGCGCCACCACCCCTGCCGCCTCCTGCTGGTTTTCCAAATACTCATGAGGGTTTTCACTTTGAAAAACAGTAGATGGATCCCAAATTTCATTATTATCAATCAGATCCATGTACCCAAAATTCTCCATAACATTAATGCAATCAACATCACCTATGGCGTCATCAGAAGGCGCATGAATATCCATGGAGGCGGTAGAGGACAAAGCCATGGGCTCTGGTTTCAACTGATCATACTTATACAGGTGGAATTTTCCCTTCCCGTGAGTATCTTCTTCCGCATCTGACTTCAAAACCGCAAAAGAATCCGCCAGAGATGCGGACGAGGCGGAGGAAGACGACGTCATGGCGGTAATGTTGACGGTTTTTTTGGGCTCTTGAGTCGAGGACGAAGACGATGAAGATGACATGCACGGAAAATCCGGAAGAGGCGGAAAATCATTGTAGAAAATTGTTGTATCATTCAAATCAAGTAGATTTTCATGCTCTCCATCATCAAGCCATAGATCTTTCTCACCAAGATGATGATCTACCTCCATAGCATCAGAACTATTAGGGTTCATAACCGCCATCATCTCCTCCATTCTCACTTCATTTCCACTTTGCAGATCTTGTTCAACTTTCAAATCTTTACCCTTAATCATGCTTCCTTTACTGAAATTCAACATACAACAACAAATTCTGAGGGAGGTTTTGGTAAAAATAATTTTCTTGGATACATATTCTAGAGAGAGAGAGATAGGAGAGAGAAAAGATATGCTGTGTACGGATAAGGAAGAATAGTGCTTTGTAACTGATTAAGGAAGCCCTGTTACATAGGATGCAACTTGCAAAACATAAAACATCTGGGATTTCTCCATTCTAAATCACCAAATCTCAAAGAAAACGACCACTCTTCATTAATCTATACTTGCACCAAAAAAATCCTATACCAGAACTTCACATACATGGATCAACTCAAATTTTCCTAGTAGTCTAGGAAATTACAAAATATTTTAGTAATTGAACAAGAAGCCAAGAAACCCTAAATGATAAAGTTAAACTTCTGAAACCCAACAACGACCATGAATGGTTCTGGTGTGTTCCGGGGAGTTTCAGTCTCTTTCTTTAATGGCCTTTCTTGCAAGCAGATAAGTTCAAATAATTTTTTGTGGGTTTTTTCTTAACTAAGAGAGAGAAATAGACCTTTACTTTAAATTAGAGAGAGATATATAGAGACAAAATAAGAGTGGTTTATTTGAAAAGGGGGGGAGAGAGAGAAATACAGACCAGAACAAAACCTTGTGCCGGTAGTTTCTCCATTTATCTCCGGATTCTACGCCAGTATCCATACGTTTCAATCTCAATGGTGCACCCCAGCGGTGTCTCAGCCTTTTTCTATATTCTCTCTCTGCCATATACATTCATATATGTACAAATATCAATCTATACATGCAGCTCAATGAGCTCATGTATATACATTCATGTATACGTATAGAGAGAGAAAGCGTGTAATTGGACCGCTTGAAGAGAGAGCTCCTTGCTTGGTTAACTGGGTTTGTCGCCATTCGTGGGAGAAGCGAGGCTCTTTGGTCTTTGCTACGTGTTTCTCAAGTTCTGACGTAAACCAGACTCCATTAAGAACAAATTAATTTTCTCTCTGTAACTACCAATAACCATGCTTTTCTGTTTCATTTTTCTCGTGATTCGTCATTATCTCTGTTGACCCTCTTTTTCCATGGTTACGTGCATAATAGATGTCTGGCCTACTTGCGTTCATGTAGGTAAATTTCAACACGTCTAATAAGATATTCGGGCAGAAAGAATGGCATGTATGAACGTGGGAGATGCTATAAGACGCGACACAAAAATGTTCAACCACATGCAACATATATAAACAATTACAAACAACTCAATCAAAGTAGGAGTAATCTAAACTTATGCAAATAAATATGGAATGCGCAAGAGAAGACTTTGTATGGTTTCAAGTATATGGAGTTGTATTAGCTAAAAATGTTACAAGAGTTGCTTATGTATACAGTCCTGATCAATGTGGTAGCTGTTGGATCATAACCATGTGACCTCATAATTTCCCAGGTCGAAGCCTCACATCACTCCTTTTGCTATACATTTATTGACAATCAGTTGCCCTACATCCTAAATCGACAATTCTGACATTCATTAATATAAACGTTACATCAATCATTTCTGGATATTGTTTGCAGATCCCTTAAAAGACAGCAAGTGTTTCAACCTGAAAAGGAGTTTCGAACGGAGAGGGTGCTTCAGTCAAAGAAAGCTTCGGGTAGAGATGGGCTTCGACTATATAAGAGCTTCGGAATAATGACACAACTTTTTCTTTGACTTCTTCATTTTAATCAATTGGGTCTTTGTTGACTTTATCAGATCTAATTCAATATCTTCACTAGATTGTGACGTGGCTTCCACTAGGAGTCTCGATGGCAAGGTGTTACAATAGTCCCCCATATCTATGCACGATTATTCATATAATGTGTGAACTTTTCTTATATATATAAAAACAAGTTTTTTTTATTGGGGTGGTTATTTTTAACCACAATATAGTCCCCCAAGTCTAAATATAAATATTTATATTATAGTTAGAATTTTGAAAGTAAAATTATTATGACTTAGTCGAGGTACTAATCGAGGGCGTTATCTGAAACTATGTATTTTGAAGTTTCTAATTCTTTAGAAAAGGTTGGGGAGCACCGATCGAGGTTCTTTTGTCTGAGGTTGTTTGCTCCAAAGTATCTGAAGCCTTGCCAAAGCTATCCATGCTGAGGCTGAAGTAGTGTACTTCGTCTATTCGCTAAGGCTGTAGCATAATACTTTAGAGGAGGCGTGTTGGTTGAAACATTAGGAACACAAAGTGTCTTTAATTATTGCGCCCAAATGATTTACTGGCTTGTACGTTCTAAAAAAATTAGTTGAAACAGTCCAACTTTAGATACACACAACCGTCGTCGCATTTAATGTGGAACGATGACTGTTGTAGGCGTGTTTTATGGAAAACGGACGCAGTGGCACTTGTGATCCAAACGCTCTAATCTAGACTATAGAAGACGAAGCGGCAGACTTGATGGATGGCTCAGATCGAATTTCATATGAACGGTTGGATGATCATGATCAACATCCAACGGTTAGGATCAATGACTTCCCCCTATAAAAGGCAGTAGTTTTGGGTGAAAATCAATTTGCTTTCGCGAACAAAAGAATTAGAACTCCCAAAAACTCTCTTGTCTAGTCTCATCTCTTTAACATTCCCCCAGTTACTTTTACGATTTTCAACCACCTTCCTTAAGTGTTTTTGTTTGACTTCATAAGTATTTTAAACTTTGATTTTAAATTCATCACTTATTCACATTTTGATGGGGACTTAGATATTAGCAATGTGGCCTCTAATATGGGGTTACAAAAACTAACACGGCTGACCTCATCCAAACCAGTAAGGCTAGCCAAAGGGTCGGGTGGATTACAATGCGAATTGGAGGAAAGCGTACTTTCAGACATAACCGCATCCGACCTTATAGAAATAAGGGACAAATATTACTTTCCCTATAATATTGAACTCCTAGCCCCTTCTCCTAACTAGTGAGCCGCTTTCCTAGGTAGGGATGCGTCGCTATCAGTGAGTTTCTTCTGAAGGGAGGACTCCGTCTGCCCTTTCATCCTTTTTTTTAGAATCGTAATGAGGTTGTACGGGCTGGCACCCACCCAACTCATCCCTAATGCTTGGGCCCTAGTGGGGACCTACTTGTTGTGGAAGGAGACTTTCGTAGGGGAAGACATGCCCCTCCATGTCTTCCAATCTATCTTCTAACCCAGGGTATTGGATAAATGGGACTCTAAGGGTTGGTATTCTTTGTGTCCGTGGTTGGCCCACTCCCCATTTGTCATAGGTCTTTCATCCTCTATCAAAAGATAGAAAGAGATGTGGTTTTGGGTAAGGGGACAATGGCATATATGTGAGGGAGATATAGTTCCTTACGTGAAAGTTTCAACCTCTTACTCAAAAGCTTGTGAATGTCACACCTTTAGTTGCCTTTTACTTGTAGTTAATTTGATTCTAACCTTTTTCTTCTTTCACAGGGTCAATTGAGCTCTTTGAACTAACTCAAGCAGAGTTGGGTGTCATAGAGGACATTTACCTCTATCGCCTATCTTCAAGAGAGTTCGACTATTTGATCAACTCCAAGCGATTCTTTGAAGAATTTTGCTTAATGGCACGGAAAGGTAACTTTCTTCAATATAGGTTATATTCTTGCTGCCACCTCCATTATTCGGCGAAAGGGGTTGAAGCCCTCATCTGTTGTAGCAAAACATGTGAGGGAGCAAATGGAGAAGATCAGGAAGGAGGCTACTAGTCGAGAAAGAGAAGGACGACCTCCTATCAAGGACAAAGGGAAGAATAAAGTGGAGGAGGTCCTTAACAAGAAGTACACATTCTCCTCTACCGGAGAGGGTGGGTCAATGGTCATCCCACCGCCTCACTCAAAAGTCCCAGCTAGAAAAAAATTGATGAAGGCCTCCATTACTGTAGCCAGGGGACAGAAAAGGCTAACTTTTATGGAGCCCTTAAGGCAAAAATCATCGAAGAGGGTGAGGACCTCAAGCGACTCAACCACTACTTGGATGCAACTCCCATGACCAAGCTCTCCCTATCAAAGAGGAGCGACGAGCTGGCTCCGAAGGCTCTGACCATACTTCCTCCAACGATTTAAACTGCAATTGCCACATTCTATAAATATTAGACGGATAGGTAGTAGACTTTCATTGAGAGTAGTGACTCGATGGGCATGTTCGCTACTATAGTGAGTCAGGCAGGAAGAACTTTCGGGGTCTCCATAGAAGATAAAGTACTCTTTAAAAATGTTCAAAAGAAAAATAAGGAGTTTTCCAATATGACATTCCAGGCCGTAGAGATTGAAAACTTGAAGAGGAAAGTCCACTTGTCCTAAAGTGAGGTGGCTTCCATGACTAAGTGAATGGAGACTTCTAACACCTACTAGAAGTTGGTTGTTGAGGCCTTGGAGAGGTCAAACAATGAAAATGTTGCACTGAAGCGGCAAATGGGAAGCTCAACTTCAAGATTATTGGCTGATATGTTTACACTGATATGGTGGAATGGTTTGAGGTGCACTCCATATTTAACACTACTGAGTTAAGGTTAGAGTTTTTGGGAGAGGGAGAACAAGAAGAGCCTCAAATTCCTACAGAGGGTAGCCACGTAATCGAGATTGAAGATGAAGCTGGTGACGATAATGAAATCTCTAAAGGAGTGGCTCCCAATGCTATCGTTTCCTTTACCGGCATCAATCCCCCTCCCCTACTTGATTATTTTTAGGCTTTTTATAATTTTTCATTCTTTGTAAATAGCTTCTAGCGTCCAATTGTAATGACTTTCAATGAAATATTATTGACATTCTTGTTTTTATTTTCTGAATATCTTACTGAATTTTACATACAACATTACTTTGTTGTACTTCAGCTGAAGCTTACTCAATGACTTTTGTCATTAGGGCATATGCTATCCACTTCGACAAGTAAGGAGAAGGTCCCTTTTGAGATATTGCTTTTCGTTGAAGCGTTCACACTTCCCCGCATGGTGGATGATTCATCTATGTAGAGGCTTCTCCCATAGCTTACATGTGCTATCCTCCTTGACGAATTATTAGGAGGTGGTCTCCTTTTGGGATCCAACTCTTTGTCAAAACGCACACGCTTCCATACATGGTGGGTCGTTCATCATGCATAGGCTTCTCCCAAGACCTTTGTTTCTTGGGAAGTATTTTTCCTTTATTTCAAGAATTTTAACAAGGCCGATTTAAACAAACCATACATGAATTGTGTTTGCATCTTTTCTGATTGTACTTCCTTAAGTGTTTTGCATTCCAATGATGAAGTTGTGCCTTCCATCCAAATTTTCAATATTATAGGTTCCAGATCAAACCATTTTTCTAATGTGGTAGGAACCCTCCTTGTTGGGACGAATGATGCCCACTCCTAGTTCTTCAGAGGATAGGAATATCCTTTGCAATACGAGGTCGTTCAAACGAAATGACTTCTTTTTAACATTAGAATCGTAGTACCTAGTCATCTTTCGTTGGTAGGTAGCCAATCTCACTTGGGATTTATTCTTCATTTCACCAGGAAATCAAGTTCGCAACTCTTCAATTCGTCATTAGATATTTTATTAAACTGTATGCGATGAAGAGAGGGTAGACCCACTACAACTGAGCTCATGGCATCTGCTCTATAAGCCATAGAGAAGGGAGTTTCTTCTGTAACTGTCCTACGAATAGTTCAGATGGCCCATAAAACCTGAGGCAACTCATCCACTCAAGCCCTTTTGGAAGTATCTAACTTCCTCTTGAGTGTGTATTTGATTGTTGTATTGACAACTTCCACCTGCTCGTTAGCCTAAGGATGATGGGGGTTGGAGAAGTGTTTCTTAATTCCTAGTTCCTCAAATAAGTTTCCAACTTCTTATCATTGAACTGACGCTCATTATCTAAGACAATTGAATGGAGAGTTCGAACCGACATATAATATTCTTCCACAAAAAATTAGTGTTATCTTCTATAATTTTGGTCAGAGGTTCGATTTCAACCCATTTTGTGAAATAATCAATAGCGACAATTGCGAAGCAGGCACTGCCCCTTCCTTTAGATAAAGGTCCTATAAGATCAATTTCCCACTTGGCAAATGGCCAAAGACTAGAGACAACACTTAGCTCTTAGGAAGGCTGTTTTTGAATTGTTGCGAAAACGTTGACATTTGTCACATCTTCTTACAAACTGTTTTGCATCATTTTTTAATGTAGGTCAATAATATTCCTGCCTCAATACCTTTTGTGCTGTGACCATCCTTTTATGTGATTGCCACATACCCCTCGTGAATTTCTTGGAGCACATATCTTGTATGGATGTGGGAGATGCTCTATGATGCAAGATAAAATTGTTCAAGCACCTGCAACATATATAAACAATGATAAACAACTCAATCAAAGTAGAAGTAATCTAAACTTGAGCAAGTAAATATGGAATGAGCAAAAGAAGATTGAGTATGGTTTCAAGTATATAGAGTTGCATTAGCCACGAATGTTGCAAAAGTTGCTTATTTATAGAGTTCTGGCCGATGTGGTAGTCATTGGATCAGAACCACATGACCTCATCTCTCAGGTCGAAACCTCACATCACTTTATCTATTATGCATTTAATTTATTGACAATAGGTCAAGTCGCCCTACGACAATTCTAACATTCATTAATATAAACGTGACATCAATCATTTTAGAGATTGTCTACAGATTCCTTAAAAGACAGCAAGTGCTTCAGCCAAAAAAAGCTTCGGGTAGAGATAGAGCTTTGGCTCTATAAGAGTTTCGGAACAATGAGATTATTTTCTTCTTTGAGTACTTCCTCATTTTGACCAATTGGATCTTGTTGATTTTGTCACATCTAACTCAATGTCTTCATGTGAACTGCGACGTGACTTCCGCTAGGAGTCTTGGTGACGAGGCGTAACAATCTCCAACCCGCAAACGTATACATACATAACATATACACACATGCATGTGTATTAATGTGAAAACTGGTGAATATTTTCAATGCATGCAGAGTATTGGCTGCTAGGGTTAATGCTTTTTTTGTTCATATGTTCGTGTCAACGTGTGTGTGTGTGGTTTACACGAAACAGGACCTGGTAGGGGTTTCATGTCAAATCAGATGATCCCATGTAATATATGTTGACTAAACAGAGGTTGTAATATCCACGTGACATTCCTTGTAATTATCTAATTGTTACGTCAAATGTTTGGCTGTATTCGAATTTTGTAGCTATCATAACACAGAAAAATCTTGGAGGATGGATAGACATTCGTGTGTTGCACCAAGTTATTTTAAGTATCAAATGAAAATCTGTATTTATCTCATTCAATTTATTACTTTAATTAGTATACATAGGTAGCAATTTAATAAATTTAGGGATGATTGTCTAAATTTTAAAAGATAAATAATTTAATTTTTTGATCTTATTGGCTCTTATATGAAAAATTGTAAGACGACGTGTACTAGCCCAACAGGGTCGAGCTGCCAAGTATATGTTTCAATATATACGATAACGACAATAAAACGACCTTCTAAAATGAAGAAGACTTCGATCGAAAATAAAATGCAAATTGTTCACTTAACACACACATGAATTATCCAAACAACCCTCTAAAATGAATCCCCAATTTTTCTTCCAAACCACATTTATCATTGTTGATAAAATTAGACCAATTTCTAAACAACTACAAATTGAATCAAATCATAAAACGACCTTCTAAAATGGATCCCCAATTTTTCTTCCAAACCACACTTATCAATGTTGATAAAATTGGACTGTAATACCCCCAACCACAAAAATTTAAGAGATTTGATAGGTACTACTCATACAAAACAAAGTGCACCTTCTTTTCCGGAAGACCATCGTTGGAAACTCCACAGTTAAGCGTGCTTGGCTTGGAGCAATTCTATGATGGGTGACCCTCTGGGAAGTTTCTCGGGGAGCGTGCGAGTGAGGACAAAGTATGCTGAAAAGATTCATATTGGTACAGTGGGGACAGTACGTCGTCGATCTAACGGTCGGGACAGCCCGTTAAGTGGGACCCGGGTCATTGCAAATGGTATCAGAGCCCATTTGCCAGCCGAAAATCGGGAACTAAGTGCTATGCCACATCTGGGATCCCAACGCCTGGCAACGGATCCTCAGATGGATCAAGCGCGACGAGGACGTCGCGAGTCTAACGGGGGGTGATTGTAATATCCCCAACCACGAAAGTTTAAGAGATTTGATAGGTACTACTCATACCA
>CAIGRQ010229906.1:0-14205 GCA_903798375.1 Fraxinus sp. D2006-0159 | reverse complement strand
ATGACTACTGGTGGAACCAAGAAAGAGTATGTTGTGGATGTGTGGTCTGGGAACCACCCATTTTACCTGGGTAGCAGGTCACAGCTTCTTGTTGATGCTGACCAGGTTGAAAAATTCCGCAAGAAATTCGGTGGGTTGTCGCAGATTATGGAAATCCCTGTTCTTAAAGGAGAGATCATTCTTCCTCCCAAGAGGAAGTCTGCCAAAGGGAAAAAGAAGTAATTCAGATTTGTCCGTATTCGAGTTTTTTGTTGATGTATTTTAGTTGGGTTTGTGCATGGAATTTAATGTATGGTGAATTATTGAATTGGATTATTTCACTGTAACAAAAGGTGGGGTTTGGTTTTATGGCTATTTTGATTGTTCTTGATATCTTGAATTTGTTTGGAGGTTATGTATTACGTCTGGTAGTGTGTTACAAAAGGTGAATTCTATATATGGATGATGAGTGGATATTTCTTGAATTCGTTTTGGAATTCACTTCGTGTTGTGTTGATAGAATTGGGTTGGGATGCAAAAGGCATCCTTGTGACGATTTGATAATTGATTATTCTTGATTTCTTGAAATTGGTTTTGGAATAACTGCATTTCATCTTGTAGTGTATTAGACAAGCTGATTTCTGTAAATGGAAGAGCAAGTTGCTCTTAAAACCATGATAATAAAATTACAAGTAATTTTTCTGAATGAGATTTACAGCTAAACATGGATGAAATTAATATTTTTATTACTTGTCATGTTTTCCCTTTCTCATCTTGCAGCTATGTTGGGAGGAAGTTGAAGTCTTAATGATTGTGGAGAAATCAGATCCTTTTTTTCTTTTCATTTTATCTTGCTAACATTATGTCTGAAACTAAAAGAACAATTCAATTTATGCTAGAAGGTCTCTTAAGTCTCAAGTCTCGAATAATCAGTAGGCATTTGTCAGAAGTTCATTTTTGGCTGATCTGGTTGAGGAAAACATCAATTTATTGTTAGTTTCACAGATATAATCTGCATTTTGACTTAAAAAGTGATTTTGATCTATAAATTAGACAAGAAATGTCAACAACATATTTTCATTGACCTGAATGTAGGGTAGAAACTCCGAACTTCATTATGTCCCATCCATGCCCTTGTAAAGGTTTTATTCCAAGTTTCCAGTTTCTAAAGGCTGCCTGAGATTGTCATTTTTACTGCTGAATTTGGTGTTTGCAGTTTGAGTTTTAGTTTGGCTCGTACTTCCTGAATTTGCAAATAGCTGAAACGCAGTCGCAGTCATTTCACAATTGTGAGTATCACAGTAGTCTTATTTTAATTTTCACAGTTTTATTACCCATCATCCCGACTTCACTTGAAATTATTGATAGTGGTTATTTATTGCATCTTTCACATGCTTAATACTTCGAAATAATATGGAAAACTTGGTTTTATGCTCTGATCCATACTGTGTAAATGCCTTTTGTATAGCATAGTTCTATATGCCAACTTTGATGCTATTATAGAGTATACTTGATTAATACTTTGCATTAAAGAAATACGAATTGGGGCTTTTTCCAGATTGTTAAGTTATAACTTACTAAACAAATAGATGAGCAAATGAAGACTGAAGTCTTTTCTTTTCATTCTCTGAAGGATGGTTAAGTTATAACTTACTAAACCAAGTTTGAGAGAAGGCGCCTAGCAGTCGAAACTAGAGGACAAAGGATAGGAAGGATATGACAAATGAACTAAGAGGTCTGTTTCATTTCTTATCTTGCGTTATCCTTTTTCCCTTTTCCTTTTTCCTTAAAAGTGAGATATATTTATTAATCTCGGTGGTGTTGTTTATCAGTTTTTATAAGTCAACAAGTTAAATTTTGATGTAGCTAGTATTCGTGGTAATTTTCAATTTACTTTGGCGGCGGCAGCGGCGATGGCGATAGTTCTGGTGGTAGTAGTAGTGGCAGTGGCAGTGGTATTTGTGGTACTGGTAGTTGTTGTGGTGGTGGTGATATTTGTGGTGTGGTATCTTAGGGGTAATAGTAGTAGTGATATTTGTGGTGGCGGTACTAGTTCTGGTAGTAGTAGTTGTATTTGTGGTAGTGATAGTTGTGGTGTGGTAGTGGTAGTGGTATGGTATTTGTGGCGGTGGCAGTGGCGGTGGCGGTAAAATGTCCAGATTTTATTATAAAGAATAACTAAAAAGAATAGCAGATCGTGATTTGTGAACATTGATTTCTTATATTCTATATATTCTAGCTTTATATTATCGTGTGAATTACGTATACTGAATTCCTGTATCTCTAATTTTACATTAATCTTAATCATTCCAATCTATTAAACAAATAATTATAATATACTCGAAAAATCATTTTTCTTCCAATCTATTAAACAAATAATTATAATATACTCGAAAAATCATTTTTCTTCTAAACCGAGAAAGTGGCGTTCATTAGATTGGTACTAATGTTAGATTATTCTAAGGAAAAGATTAATATAGTGACGAAAAACTCGTCAATTGAGAGATGCCCTCAACTAAAATTTCAACCGATTTTAAAATATTATAAATTTTAATGTATTTTATAAATTTGAATAGATTTTCACGTAATTTATAAAAATCTCATTAAATTTCCTAAATTTTTGTCTTACAAAAGACGAGATTTTCTATAATCAATTTTTTTCTGTATAAATTCTTCAAATAGATTTTTCTTTAGTTTGAGACGTGACCCGGGAGCTAAAATTAAATGTCTTGTTGTGACATATGACATATGATCTATAATCTATGAGGCGTCACCAAATATATGTCTAGTTGTGACCTTTTATCAATGTAGAATGTGACATGTGATTAGCGATTTGAAATCTGTAACTATATATATACATATAGTTGCTACATGTTATCAATGTAGAATGTAATGACATGTGATTAGTGATTTGAAATCTGTAACTATATATATACATATAGTTGCTACATGTTATCAATGTAGAATGTAATGACATGTGACTAGTAACTTGGGAGCTGTAATCAGATATTTGTCTGGTTGTGATCTATTATCAATGCAGAATGTAACTTGTAATCAATTACATGTGACCAGTGACTCAAAAGTTGTAATCATATATGTCTAGTTGTGACTATTATTTATCGATCATAGTTCATCAAATTAATTGGTCAGGACTTATTTCTCGATCATAAATAACAAATTTTATAGGTTATTGCTTATTTCAACATCACAAATTGGTCATAAGTTTTTTTTCGATCACAACTTATCAAATTAATTGGTCACGACATATTGCCCGTTACAAATTTTATAAGTTACAACTTATTTCACGGTCACAAATTATCAAATTTATTAATCACAACATATTTTTTGATCACAAATTATCAAATTAATTGATCATAACTTATTTATCGGTCACGAATTGATCGATAAACTTTTGAAGATAAAAGAGGAATCCTAAAGCAAATCTACAATGAGAAATGAGCAGATCTATGAAGAAGAGGAAGGCCAAACGAAGAAGAAGGAAACCCAAAGCAGATCTACGAAGAAGAGAAACAGGAATTTGGTGGTTTTGTGCTTCGCAGAAGCTGCCTTTCCCAATCTCATCTCAGCTCATTCATTCCCTTTTGAAGATTTTGAAATATACTTTCAAATCAAACAAGGATTGCAGTACTATACCTGCAAATCCGGGTTAATTGCTAATCCTACCTTATTTGATAATATAATTTTAATAAAATAAAAATATATATATTTTATATAAATAAAAATATAATTAACACCTAATTTTTGAATAAAATTAATTAAAAATTGATTAATGATAATGTAATTTTAAATCCATATTTTCCCATAATTTCCTCTATTATTATTTATAGGAACTGGAGCCGAAACTAACCGACAATACATAATAATGGCCAAGACAAATAGCTCATGGCCCGTTTGATTAGCGTTTCAATTTCGAATTTGAAGTTAATTTTAGTTTTTCATTTTTGAGAGTCTATTTTAAGATTAGCGTGTTCGATAGAGATTAAAATCGGATTAAAATTGAAAAATTAGTTGTTATTATTGACTTTTATTAAACGAGTGAGACCTAATAACGGCTATATTTTCAATTTTAATTGAATTTTAGACTTTATTTCTTTAGAATTTTAGATTTTTTTATTTTCATTTTTTCATTGTTTTAGAATTTCTTTTTTAAAGTTTTTTTTTTTTTTTTTTTGGATTTTAGAATTTTATTTTCCTACAAATTTAGAATTTTATTTTTTTAGCATTTATGCTTTTATTTTTTAGAATCTTAATTAAAAGTTTTCTCATACTTTGAATATTCTCAGCATTTTCATTGAAAACATAAAAAAATATGTTTTGAGTTTTCTGTTATATGTTTAACTTTATTTTCGAAATTACTCAAAAATATCACAGATCAAACGAATTCTGAATGTTTTGTAGAATAAAAAACTCAAAAGAAACATAAAATCAAAAACCTTCTTAACTGTTCAGAAAAGCAAATCATACGTGCAGCAAATCCCAAGAAGATGATGCTTATCACTCAATTCACTCTTTTAAAAAGGAATGAAAAGTTTCCCTGACAGCTCAATTTGTTATAACTTTGTCGCTTATTTTGAAATAAACAAAATAATCAATTTATTTTTATCACGAATTGGCTAGAACCTCGTGTTGATAATGTGTTACAAAATTAAAGAAAAAAGAAAGAACAATAAAATAAAAGTAATAGAGTCAAAACACAAAAGTATATTTCGGAATAATGACCTTTACGTAGAATTTTAATGAAAATTACACTTGACGATATAAGAAAGAATTATCTAAGTACTCTACAGAAAATAATCATAAATAATTATCCCATAATTTTATAACTGAATAATGACCCTTAGGTAGACTTTTAATGAAAATTACACTTACGATATAAGAAAGAATTATCTAACTACTCTAAAAAAATAATCATAAATAATTATCCCATAATTTTATAACGAGGTGTCGAAGGAGGAGGATAAGAGATATTTTGAAAGTTTTTAGTTGTTACCAAGTTTGAATTTCTTAGAAACTTACATCTAGGGAAAACTTGGTGTCATGGTATTGACACTTCATTTAGAGAGAGATCAATAATTTTCACATTGATAGCAAGTATTTCATATTTATAGGAAATCACAATACAAAGGATTTAAGGAGCCATATATAACAAAGATCACCAGTCTAATATCTTCGCAGTAAACGTCCTTCCTGTGGATCATTCGGTAAATATTATAGTTTCTATCTATACACATATAAATGTACACAAGCTTTGGACTTACATCTCAATGAAAGCCATGGAACAAATTGCTTAAGCTGCAGGACCAATTGTTTCTATGTACACAAGTCATCCACCAGTAGCACCTTAAGAAAAAAACAAAGATTACCCCATTTTTCTTCGGGTTGGGGATGGGAAAGGCAGACGCAATATTCGACCTGCTATGTCCAATTCCTCTTAGAGCGAAGTTGAGTAAGCCTGTCCCTCAAGAGAGCTGCAGTACACAATCACAAAGTAAGCATCCGAATATTGTTGGAAAACCATATAAATTTTCACTTGGTTTTTCCCCCCATGTACAGAAGCAGCCCACCGGAATTTGGCCTGAAAAGACAAAAATGCGCGGGACCCACAAATGTCTGTATTCTGTTGAAATTCTGTGCGCTTCCTTTCTGTACATATAGCCTGACTTTTTGTGGGAATAGAGATATACAAATGGATAAAAAATGCAAGTAAATCAGCAAAGATCATGTGTACAATAATTACATACAGTTCGCAGGAATATTTCTGAGAACGAATTCCTTATCAATGTGATAATAGAATAATATAAAAGAATCCACCGGACAATATTATTGTGGAATAGGCTACACGAGGAGGGAAGTTGTTCATAAAACCAGCATAATATCATACAAAGTAATGGTTTTTTCGATCTTATTTGGGATTAAAAACATGCTGTATACTGATATCTTACGACCGTACTTGTAACAATTTAAAATTGTGAATAGATTCTATAACCCTTGGTTTTTTCCAATTAAATTCCAATAGGTTAAGGCAGAAAAGCAAGATCAAACAAGATTTCCAAAAGATAGTTCTAAATTAATGTCCTGGAAGCATGATTAGAACATATACCTGCATCTTTGTATCTTTCCTCAACCGCAGCAATTAGCATGTTGCGCACAAGATTAAACTCCTCTGTCTCAATGCAAGGATGCTCAGTAGGCCTGCAACCACAACACCTTAGTTAGACCATACAAGAACTGCCAAAACATACCTACACACCCATATGAATTACTAATATAATACTGTTAATTGCCTCAAAAATCGCAGTCAAGAATGTGTAATCTCAAAGTTCAATTCTTCATCACTAGAGTAAACATGCCCTTGCTATGAATGGCATCAACCACCACCATAAAAGATTCCCATAATGCTCATTTGGTACTACTCCATATTGGACTGGAATGGACGGGATTGGATTGGATAGTATAGTACAACTTTTCTTATTGGAGGTCCCAGAAAGATTGGCTATACCTGTCCAACTCAGTGAACAGCGAACCATCTGATACAGAACTATGGATGGACACTTTTGCTGATTCAATAACCCTCATTCCATCACTGTAGGCCAAGTATCTATTGACTTGTATTGGCACCTGTCAGATGAAAAAACCATGCAAGATTTCATTATTCGGAGACTACTTATTAAATACAAGAAGTCTGAAATATAAGAAAGGTAAATATGGGCTGTTAGTCTGACTGTATTCACTTCAGTTTCGATTTTCCACAGATTTACGGATATCCCAGAGTAAATATTTCTTTCAACATAATACAGAGTGCACAAATTGGCATAATCTGATGAGTAAAAAGAAACACCCTGTATGCCAAAAAAAAAAAAAGACCTAGGAACTCTAAAATTTGTGAAAAAAGTACCTTGCATCTCACAGCAATGTTAATGGCATCTGAAGGTCGCAGATCAAAGCTGACACATTCTGCTTCATTGTCCAACTACAATCATAGAGAAGAGAGTAAAACACCTAACGCTATCAGATGTTGTCTATGTGGTGCTTCAGACGCGTGCCCAGAGTGTCCATGAGTGTTGGACTGGGACACGCCATCGTAGGAGTGTATGTGATTCACAGGTTGAGTTTTTCCACATTTCACTCTATGGTGATATCACTAACAAATATCTAATATACCTTTACAAGCTGTAACTCAGCAAAATATGCCTCATGCACCCTCTTGGTGACTCGAACAAGTTTCGCCTGCAAAATGGGCAAGCTGATAAACAGAAGGAACAGAATAACGTCCACTGGTATTATCAAAGAGTAATTAAGCAAGTGTAATAAGAGATTCATACGCTCACCATGTAGCCCATCTTCTCAATCATATCCTTCACTACTTGATAAACTGTAGGCCTAGCCTGAATACAACCAACAAATTAGCTTTCAGCAAAACATGATTTGAGGAGAAATTACCTATTTAAGTTTGCAATCTCAAGCAGAACTGACAAGGATGAAACTTACAATTTGGACATTGCGTACAGCTGCCATGAGCAGCACACTTGGCATCTCCACTGTGATAAAAGAAGGATAAAAACAACAGATAGTCAAGAATCGATTTTAACACTCGTAAAAGACAAAAGAAAGTAATCACAGTTCAATATGAGCGTACAAACAATTATAGGGAGAAGAAGGCCTGTTCCATCTTCCATCTTCAATACGATTGCAGGATGTGGAGCATAATCTGGCAGATGACCCCCTTGAGGATTATTATGGACACATCTCAAATGCCTGCCATCTCTCATCTTGATCATGAAACCATCCAGGCTGCTCCTCACCTCGACTAAACAATCAAATAGATACACTATCATTTGGAACATCATCCGACCAAAACTTTCCTCATAAATATTAAGCCAACAGAAGAATATTGGGAAAAGATCTTAGTTTGCATATGTGAGAACTGGGANCATGAAACCATCCAGGCTGCTCCTCACCTCGACTAAACAATCAAATAGATACACTATCATTTGGAACATCATCCGACCAAAACTTTCCTCATAAATATTAAGCCAACAGAAGAATATTGGGAAAAGATCTTAGTTTGCATATGTGAGAACTGGGAAAAGAGAAGCACCAATTGGAGCTTGCTTTTAATTTTCAATCAGGCATTTGATGTAATGGTGATTTCCTCGACGAAAATAAAAAATGATGCGGGCAGGAATACGATGTCAAACAATTCTTAAAAATTACACCCTACTTTCTGATATACAGATTCTGATTTCTCGTGTCCATATTTGGAACTCAACAAATAAAATAAACATAGTTTTTCATATAAATCTAAAAGACTGTGATTGAAAAATATTGAAATGGAAACGAACAATCAAAATAGCATACCAGCTTCAACCACGCTGGAATTCACATAATCAGCATCATTCTCCTTGGAATTCCCGGCCATGCTACCATTACCATTCGAAGATGAACTGAAACTACACATTATTGTCTTGCCTTTAGGTGAAGACTGTCTATAACCCACATTTATCCTACCAATGTTGATTCCCCTAATCCCCCAGAATCCACTTCTGATATACTTAGCTTTTGATAAGGGTGATTTAACCGGTACAGAGAACATTCCTGTTTGTTTTGCACGGACCACGGGGCAAAGAACCGGACCTTGAAGAGAACCCATCTCGAATCCTCTGCAATCCATAATAAATTTTTAATAAACGTATATTCATACACCCAATATTCATCATCGAATAATCTATTAAATAATTAAAAAAAATCAATTATCTCTTTCTACAATTATACTTGTAAGAAAGAAGAATCTCCATTGCTTGCGGAATAAAGGATTCTTGAAAAAGATTCCTCATATAAAAATAATTAATTAAATTTACCAAATGTTAAAAATCACATAAACGTTATGTAATCAGATACAACAATGATTACATAAAATTACCGATAAAAATTCAGAAGCTTCACTTTTGATCTTAATTAAAGCTTACATCGTCAAATTAAGCCAAGATTCAATTAATATCTCACAAAAACGAAAGGTCAACTGAAAATTCAGCTGAGTAATTGTAACAAAAAACAATTACAAGATATATATTGTGTAAATAATATCATACCTGAAAACTCCTCCCGATATATTCTACAACAAGCTTGATCAAGAACTTCCCTCTCGCCGATCGTCGATTTGAGATCTTCACTTTTTTTTCAAAAAACTCACAAAGTTACAAACTTAAGGCAAATTTAATAGATGGGCATCAAGAGAAATCGATCTGGCAAAAAAAAAAAATCAAGGCATATACATGCAAAATGTATATACCTGAAGGCCACTGTGAAGGGTGAATGGAGAGATGGGAGTGAAGAGTTTGGATAGTAAACGACTGACAAGAGAGGGCGACTAGGCAAAAGGTAAGAAGGTAAGAAGAATTGGTGTCAGCTAGAGAGAGGAGAAGAAGATAAGAGATTTTTCTTGGAGTAGAGTTTTGCAATCAGAAGACAAAATATGTTTTGTGTTGGAATTCTTATGATTCTTCTGCCCATTTTATGTTAAAAGACAGATGTACCCTTCAGATGGGGGCATACGTTTGCTTAACTCCTTGTAGAGATTTATCTAGAGCAGGTTTGATTCTTATTCATTCGAAAAAGAAATAAGTTTATCATTTTTTTCCTCCACGTCATATTATGTAAATTCATTATGTACAAGTAGTAAAATTCTAATATTTTTAGGAGAATGTATTGTTAAATAATAGAAAAAAACTTTTGATATACGTGTATAATATTTTATTATGTGAATGTGTGGTTAAAAATGATGCAGTAGCAAATCATAAAATAAATTAATGTGTATCAAAAATGCAATTATTATTGATTTTGTGAAAATTAAATTTTTTTGAAGATATGAGATTAAAAAAATAAGAAAAAAATTATGAATTCACGTACAAAATTATTTTATTTAGAAAAATATATGATTAATATTGCATTTGAAAAAAAAAATAAAAAATGGGGATCAAGCACTAAATATACGTAAAAATGTAATTTACTTCTTGAGTATGTAATTTTAGGTAAATATTGAAGAATATAACTCACTTAAGGATGTCTTGCAAGATATTTTTAAGTAGAAATATTTATAAACAAAGATAAATGAGTGATGAAAAATAAGTAATATTGTTGATTCTACTTATTATGTAAATGAAAAGTGATTTCATCAAAAGTGTTTTTATCAATGTGTTTATATACGTCTAATTAACCAAACATAGGCTTAATTATGGAATGTAAAACAAAATTTACATTTAAAATAAGTAGATTCATATATTTATTTTTTTAAGAAAAATGTTTAGTTATTGGTACAAAGTGGACCATCTAATGTGTTTTCACTATAAATTTTTAAATTTTTAAAAAATTACTTTTACTACCTAATGTGTTTTCACCATAACATTTAAATTTTTTTTTTAAATTACTTACTTTTGTCCAAGTTCTTGGCGCAGAAAAAAAAAATCAAAATTTTAGTAAAATTTTATAAAATTGATGAAATTTATAATTGAAAAGTTGTGAGCCCTACGAAATATGTGATTATTGATTAGAACTAATTGTTCACTTTGATTTAATTTTTAGCAAGATTTTAAGTCCCTTTTTAATGTAAATTAAAATCAATTTTTAATAAATTTTGATGAAAATTAATGAAAATATGTGATTGAAAAGTTAAGGATCTCATGAAATATGTGGTTAAAATTAATCGTTAATTAACTTTAACTTTGAATTAAATTTATTTATAAGTTTTAACTTTTATAATTTATTTAATTTATAACATGTATAAACTGTATAAATTTTAATTTTTTTAAGTAAAAAATATAGATTTTACAAAAAGTAAAAATAAAAATAAAAAAATAAAATGAGCCGGCTCGGGCCCAAAAAAGCTGGACCAAAAAAAGTTCGAGCATAAGTCCGACTTTTTTTTCGGCTCGACTCGTCGACAATGACACAAGATTTATCCTTATAGAAAATAAATTAATAAATTATTCCTTTTATATTATTTTTTCCATTAAAGGGTATTTGTGAGTTTTCACAACACAGTGCAGTTTGTTTTACGTAAGGATTAAGCATTTATAGGATACTGATTACTGACACAATTTGCAATGCCGGCGCCGATATCGTAGTGCTTAGATGAGTGCCACGTGTAAATATATTACTCATACGATCTGGATAAGGAGTCCTTGAATCTAAATTATGGTAATTTGAGGGCCCCGTTTGCAAAGCTCAGTGCTCCATTCCCAAGATGCTAGAATCTCACTATTGATTGTATAGGAACTTATAAATCAGAATAAAATGAAAATGAGAGTGAAATTTCTTATATTTGTTTTGGGAGTAAATGTACAAATTGGAGAATAACATAGCTATTGTGAATTTAGGCTTAGTTTGTCCCCAATTATTTTAAAATATTGTCTACTACAGTTAATGTTTAATGATTTTCAAACGAGATTTACATGAGTGATAAAAAAATTATCTTCTTTTGCTTCTAGTAAAAGATGAATTAATTGTCGTTTCAAATCCAATTCAAGTACCAAAATACGCTGACTTAGCATCGATCTAGCCTCGTGGGGGCTTGTGTTTTCCATCAAAATAAGCGGTGAGCCATGAAGGGTCAGTTCTAGACCGGCCCACCTCGAAGGGTATGTTGGCATGCAGTTGTGACCTTTCACGAGCGAGGGAGGTAGCTTTGTGGGTCACTGAGCCCATTTTGTCGCTGTTAAAAATATGTTTTAACATGTTTTTTAAAAAGTTAAAAGTTACTTTTGAATTCGTTTTTACAAAAAATGGAAGTAGAAAGCTATTCTAAGCAAACCCAACTTCTTAGCGTAGAAAATATAGGGAAAGAATTAAACTACATTTCATAGTAGATAAATTGTGCTAGTGGACATCTTTGTTGTGTCCGGAAATTAATTAGTAAAGGGGAATTAAACTATAATTATTTGCCTATTAAAAATCTATTTTAATCGATTACCCTAATATGTAAACAATCTTGATGGAGACCATGGAACCAAAAAACCTTAGCGACCAAGAATTGAAGATAACATATAGAATATTTTTTTATTCAATTCGAATGTAATGATTTGTTTGTTAAGGTGTAATGCACGCTAATGGATTATTTAAAAACTAAAATATGTTCAGTGTATTGTACAAATTTGTGCAGTACACTAGTACATTTTTACAACACTATTTCAAATTGAATTTTGCTATGAATATATCATAATGTACATAAGGGTGTACATCTCCCTCACATGGAGTGGGAACCGCTTAAATAAAAAATATTTTATACAGTGGGTCCCACCCCCCATGTGAGGGGGTGTAACCGTAACCCCTTATGTACAAGTGGGATTGCTCTTTCAAATTATATGTAGTGAAAAATTAATACTATAAGAAATAAAGGAAACAAGGGAATAAAGAGAATATTTTGAGTGTGTTTGTCTCCCATTAATGGGAGAAAAATAGTGAATGGTATTTTTTGGAGAATGTGTGTTTGAAAATTAAAGTAATATTATTGATTTGTGTGGAGAATATTTTATTAAATGAATATGTGGTGGAGATTGTTTGCTGTAGCAAACAGAGTTTGATAAAATGGATGACAAGCAGAGGCTTTACTTGTACATCTACTTATTACAATCTTCGTTTTATAGGCATGGGGCTAGGGTGCATATAGTGTTTCAAGCTATGAAAGAGAGAAGTAATTACGAAATTGAAACTAGTAAGAGTTACATCGTAATCGATGAAATTATAAACTTGGGGATATGGGGTATTCAAATTGTAAAATTTTGGAATTAAGGTCATGGGGACGAGGATACAAAAAGGTCCCTAATCTTGTGGCTAACCATCGTATCCTTCCCTTTCTCTGGCGATTTATTGCTATCGTCACTTCTCCATAAGAAGAGTCATCCCCAGGTCGAGGTGGCAACCTTCTCCCTTCTCCACCTCCGTTGTGGCTGAGCAGCATTCAGAGAGTTTTTCTCCAACGGAGGTGGATTACCAAGTTGGTGGTTGGGCTCCTTGTTGAACTTCTTGCCACTTGTCATTATGTCGCTAATAGCTTGAATTTCTGTAGAGTCACCATTTCTTTTGTGAATCAATGAGTCTCTTAGAATTAGACTTTGCTTTTGATTAAGAAAAGAATAACGTTATTTAGTTCTATTGGGATTATAATCTCAGTTTATGTAGCGTTAATGTGGTATTAATTGTTGGATTAAATGAAATGTATAATTAAATGATTTGTTTCATTTAATGCCACGTGCATTTGAATTGTAACCCAAGTATGGCTAAATAACATTACTCTTTGAGAAAATGAGTAGTCTAATCTTAGGGGTGAATAAGAAGTGAATGAGAAAGTGAGATCTAGTCATGTATTTGATTATTTATTTTTTTATTTTTTTATGAGTTTATAGCCAAACAATTCCACATGTAGCAATTCAATGAAATGGGACCCACGTCTGTAGCCACATCATAGTTTCATCCATTTTTTCACAGTCTGGTAGCTCAATGATGAACAATGTGACTAAAGTGCAAAGTTTAGTGCTGTGTCCGATAATTTTTAAGGTTCAGTGATCCCTTGTGGATCCTTTATAAAGTCCAGTGACCATTTGAATTATCATCCCTACTCATATGTTGCAGTAGATAATGCATTTGTCAATCCGTTTGACAAATTTTTATTTGAATGAATCTGTTAAACATCAATTTTTCCAAGATCACAAGTGCAAAATATTTTTGGTGAAATGTGTTCTGTTTCCTCACCTTTAATGAATCCTCTCTTTAATTGAGCTACGTGTGTAGCATTATCTTCATACAGCATTGTTGGAGTTTCTTAGTTGAAATATATTTCACATGTTTTTCGAATATATTGAATTATTAATCTCAATGGTACACATTCTCAACTTAGACACATGTGCTATAGGGTCGATCCGAGCTTAGATATTGTACACAAAACGTGCTCGGTTTGGCCCTTTGCCATGTGGGTCTAATAGGAAGAGTCGAGCTATCAACGAACACGTGATCCATATCATTTTTGAATTAATAAAAAGTTAAAATCCTCATTTTTCAAGCTTGGGACCAACTATTTTTAATGTAGACGGAGTTTAAACTGTATACGGACAAGATATTATGTGTACAATTTTTTTTTCTAAAAATTCAGAAAACTTATTTTCAGTATTTTAAATACATTAAACTCTCTAGTATATATCACTCCTTCTCTTAAAA
>CAIGRQ010229884.1:0-10309 GCA_903798375.1 Fraxinus sp. D2006-0159 | reverse complement strand
AAATTGAAGACACGAGGTTCAAGACTAAGAAATTTGTAAGCAACGATCGACATGAAAACAAAATTGATCAAACAAGTCTATGAGGATTGATATTGAAATATTCGCTCAAAGATGCCTCAACAAAATTCGAAATAAAAATTGAACTACGTTCAAGCCTGCCCGTCAAGACGTTCAAAGAGTTTAAGACTTTTTACAAACTTATGTAAAGATAAAACATTTCATTACTTGGCAATAAATTGAAACGAGCTAAAGTTTTGTTTTTACGAACGAAAAATCACGACAAAAACATTTTACTCGTAAATTATGTTTTCAAAAGTAAAAGTCAAATAATGTAATTTTGAATGAAAAATCATTTTAAACGTCTCTTAAATACTTATATTTGATAAAAAAACTAAAACGAAGACGTTTCGGTATTAAACGTTCGTACCGGACGTCCGGTGTGGAAGTTTTAGCCACAACGGTAAAAAAATTCAACCGTTCTGATTTTCTGACAAAAACGGCTAGTTGACCGTCTGGTATGTAGCGAACGATCGGACGTTTAGTACATTGCGTCCAGTTCGACGAGTTTTTGATGATTTTTCATCTATAAATACCAACTTACTTTGCATTCAATTCTAACATTTTCTAAAGCAATAAGTGAGCATTTATTGAGATAAATCATTGATCTTCATTATTTATTCATCCTCATAAATTGAATTATACTTGAAAAGCTTTTGATCATTTCAAACTTAGAAAATCAACTTCTATCAAAGTTTTTCAATTCAACACTTGAGCCATATTTATTATCATTTATCGAAGTGTTTGCTTTCTTCTCTTATTGTTCTCAACTTCGAATCTATTATTCATTGAGAAGAGAAAATTTTACTTGTAAATTCATTTCGTATTGTGGGTCGTGTTGAAGTCCCCGAAAGTTCAACTTTGTAAAGGATCAGTGTTCATTGGTTGTAAATTACCGAAAGTGTTGTAAAGGGTTGGATTGCATCATAAGTCAATCAACATAGTGAAAAAGATCTTGCTCGTGCCGGAGAGTTTAGTAACGAGAGACGTAGATCATTGCGTTGGATCGAACCTCCATATTATAACGTTTGCACTTTATTCCTTTTACTTAACGCTTTTACTTTGCACAAGTTTACATTGTTCCATTTACGTGCTTACTTGTGTTTAAATTATTTTTTACAATTTGCGTGTTCTTTATATCAAAATCTTGAGTGATTAACGAATTTTTTTTTAATAACCAATTCACCTCCTTCTTAATTAGTCAATCTTGGACTTTCAATAATGTTTTTGATTATTGGGGTTGAATTTAGCCCCCGTTTGGCCCCCATTTTTTCCATTATATTACATTAATTTTTTTCTTTTCATTTCAACTATATATTCATCAAATAAAATAATATTACACACAAATCTAAAATTTTTCATTACTTTTCTACCATACATTCTCCCATAAATCATTATTCCAAAAATTGTGAACACCCCAAAATGGGGGCCAAACAGGGGCTTAGTCCCTGTTTCGTGTAGTTTAAAATTAGAATTTTAGTACATTTTGATAAATGATGAAATGTGTAATTGGAAAGTCATGAATCCTATAAAATGTATAATTAAAATTAATTTTTATCTTTAACTTGAAATTAAAATTTGATTTTAATGTACACCAAATAGGTGGTTCAATAGCGTTAAAAAGTTTTATCTATCGAAACGTAAGACAAAAGTAAATCTCTTAAATATACAAACATATTGGTTTTTGGACTAAAAATTGAACGATGTTATCTTAGTACTAACGGTGTTATAGCACTTATTTATGTATCACATTCGATATGTTTAATTAATTAATTATTTGATATTATATTTAAGTGAATCTATTATTAAATATCATACAACTTTCACTTAAATTGATACTTAAATTCGCGATGCGGAATAATTTTACTCCCGAAAATTAAAAAGATATTTTAGGGGGTATGAATGATGATTGACAGACTTTTTCTTTGGTGACCAGAAAAGGAAGTTTGAACATTCATTTATTTGAGTAAAAAGTTAGGAGCGTTTCCTCTCCAATTCCTATGTCTCAAATTTCCTACAATGATACTCAAGTTCACAATACGACTTCATACATGTGTCAAGTCATTATGCGATATCAGTACATAATCGATGAGATTTGCATCGAAGAGACCCAACGTTGTTTACAAACATCACATCCAGTGGTCTAAACTTTTCCAAAGAGACAAATCATTCATCTAATTCTCCAAAGATAATTTCGCTCCCGTTTGGCCCCATAATTTGAAATTAAAATTTGTAAAATATTATTTTTTTGGAGAATGCTCGGTCGAAAAGAAGCAAAAATCTTCGATTTACGAGTAATATTATTTTATGAAAGATTGTGTGTTTGAAAATAAAATGAAGAAGAGCTTCATTCTTTTTTCTTTTTCTTTTTTTTTGGGATAATGGGGGCCAAACGTTACGTGGTTCAAGTGAAAAGTGGTGGATGTTGATGGATATTTGGGTAAGTTTGATTGAGGAAGTGAGATTTTTTAATTTATATATGTGTTAATATGTATTTAATTATTTTGATTGTGATTTTTTTATATTTTTCTACTTTTTAATCATATATATATTTTTAAAAAAATTATTTTTCGTAATTATATTCTCAAAAAATCCGTGCTCTTAATGGCCAAAATGGCTTTGCTATAATTGAAAAATTGGAGATAAATTATGTTAAAAAGGTTGATGATAAATTTGTTATATTTCGAAAAGATTGAGGACAAAAGTACAAATTTTAAATAGTGAAATTTCGGATTTTTAAAGTCGCTTCCTCGGGCGCTTTTGTTCTCGCAGTACCAGTAGAAACCTTCTCCAATGGCGGAAACTCCATCAAATCAATCCCCGACCCGAACACAGAACCCAAATCCAGCAATAAATGAGCTGGAAAATAGCTCCTCACAGTTCTGGTGCCATCACTGTGAAAAACAGGTTTTGATTGAAAGCCTAGCGGATCTTCCTGATGTCATCTGTGAGGAGTGTAATAATGGTTTTGTTGAATCCATCTCCACCGTAGCCCCGGATTCTCCTCCGGTGCCGAGTTTCCACTCCGCTGCATCCGAGGAGATCGATGACCTCTTCGTCGAAAACCACTTTCTTCGGGTCCTTCGTCGTATCTCTCAGGACTCTCATGAAGAAGACGCTCCCCCTCCTCCATCCGAGCATGTCGATCCAACTGACGACAACTATTTACGTATCGAGCTCGGTGGCTGGGCCGCCGCAGATGACGAAGACGAACATTCAGCTGAAGTGCGGCGTGATGATGAATACGAGAATCGTGAGCGAGTTATCGAGGATCGAGACCTATCTGATCATGATGATGAGGATAATGAAGTGATTGAGGCTGGTGGCGATGGTGAAGAGGAGGATGAGACGTCGAGGCGCGAAGATCTTCTCCAGCTTGGTCTCAGCGCCGCGACAAGGCGGAACAGGGTTCTTGACTGGGCCGAGATTTTGATGGGAATCGAAGACCATACGGTTGAACTGCGATTTCAAGTCCCGGAATCCGAAACTTTTATCGGAAATCCGGGTGATTACGTGGATGCTGTAGGGTACGAAGCCTTGTTGCAGAATTTAGTGGAAAATGATAACGGAGGAAGGCGAGGGGCGCCACCAGCTTCGAAAGAGGCTGTGAAGGGGTTGGAAAATATGTTGATTGGGAAGGACGAAGCCTCACTCGCTTGTGCTATATGTAAAGATTCACTGAATGTGGGAGATATGGCGAAGAAGTTGCCCTGTCGACACGAGTACCATGGGGACTGCATTGTCCCATGGTTAAGTTCGCGGAATTCCTGTCCCATTTGCAGGTTTGAGTTGCCTACGGATGATCCGGAGTACGAGGAGAAGAGGAAGAAGAGAGCAGCAGAGGCCGACCTAAGAGCGAGTTCCTCGAGTACCTCTTCTCGTGGTGGTGGTGGTGGTGTTAATTATGATCCACGCCTTAACTGATTTTCTATGGTATGATATGAAGTAATTAGGCTTCTTCTACTGTAAATAATAAGTAATTAATAAACTCTAAATTGGAAATCTTCAATACTAATTTCTATCTGGTGTAAGTCAATTCCTTGTTAACTTCACTCTATTTAGTTGTTTTTGCTTGTGTTTACTGGCAAGATATGGTGTGCCTTGTCTTGTGATTGTATAAATGTGATTTCCTTTGATGGAAATGATGCCAAGCATATTGAATAAATAGTGTTAAATGGTTTAAGCATAATTAGGTTTTTGTCAAAGAAATAGAGTAATAGGATTCTTCATCTGGTTGTCCATGATTAGCTGTTAAACGGGAGTGATCTTGCCAAGTAGAGAGAGATTCAGATAAACAAGGGGATAATTTGTCCTCTTTCCCTTGTTGATGTGGGCTTAATCATAAGGCAGAAGTTTTGGAGACTGCAGAGAAGGATGTTTGATGGTGGCAAGATTGTCGAAATGCCTATTAAGAAATCCAAGCAGCGTACAGGAAATCCCAATCTAGTCCAGATATTACTTGTCTGCAGTGTCTTATCTTGAATAGCTTGCCTGAGAAAACCCATTTATGGCTTCTTCATCTCCCCTAACCCCTTCAAGGAGAATATTGGAGGAGAAGAAATGTATGCCCTGTACTTGTATCTGGTAGGATCCTGATTTGATCATTTGATCTGATGTGTTTTAGCAGATTTGAAAGGGATTTCTCAAGGAAGAATAAGAATGGAAATAGAAAGGAACTTCATCTTGAATATATGTAATAAAAAGCCACATAAAGGATATTAAATAGCTATGATCTGTGAACTAAACTTCTGTATGAATCACTAAGAAAACTCCTGCTATAGTTTTGTATTTTGCTGCACTTTCCTGCTTTTGCATGTACCAGCAATGAGAAAAGAACACGGAGCCAAGGATTTAATATTTGCTGGTACATCCGTGCGATGTTATGTGAGTGGAATGAGTTTTTCCAGTTTATTTTTCAGAATTCAGATGGTTAAGATTATGTTATGTTGAAGTGCAACAGAGTCGTGGACTTGAGAATATGAGGTCTCTCGTGCAAGTCCCACGAGTGTACATGTACGTCAATTTTTGACTTCTATCTGTCCTCTGGCCCCAAAGAAATGGCTCGCTTTTCCAATAACAAGCATAAAATTTCCTTAGGTATTTCTTCTTTTTACCTCTAGCCTTTTCGATATACATTTATGTTACTAATTTGATTTCAGGAATTTACTCTTGCAATTTTTGGTTGTACCTCTGATGATCATGATTTCACTCGCTTACTGAATGGGATTTTACTGTGTAAAACTTGTTACCAATTCTAGGAGCCACTGCAAATATAATTCTTGTGATCATTAGCCATTACTGTCGAAGGAGACTCACTACCAGGAAATTAATTTCCGCGGGTTGCTCAAAGATCTTTACGTAGACGAAAGACATATCATTGAATTGAACAGACTCATCAAAAAATGATCCAGGTAGCCCATTCGAAATTATTAAGAACAAAACTTATTTTATTATTGAGGTAATTGGCGCAAAATGTCCCTACCTTTGACGGGTTTTGTGCAAAATGTCCACACCTTTCGTTTTTTGATACAGAACATTCCTACATTTCACATTTTTGGCGTAGAACGTCCTTTTCTCCAATTTTTGATTATTTTATCCTCCAATTTAAATAAAAGAAAAAATAAAAGTAAAGAAAAATAAAGAATAAATTGCAATCTTATTCCTAGACTTTTCTAAAGACGCAAATGAGTCCAAAATTCATAAAAATATTAAAAAGAACAAAAAAAACCGTCGGGAGCTCCCAGCCGCCGGTTATGGACCCAATTTCCACCTCATTCCGACTACCAAAACCGCCGGTTATCACTACCAACTTAATCTCCTCAACATCCTCTACAATTTCAACCCAAGAACACCACATTTCATCCACTTATACGTCCAAAATCATGCATCAAAACCAGCAAATCGAAATTTTGCAACCTGCCGAAAATCTCTCCTTCGGCCACCGTCATGATCGTGAACCACCACGAACTGTCTGCCCAGGTCCAGGCGACACGGAATATGGCCCCAATTCACTCCAAATAACAACACACCATCAAACTGAATTAATTCATGAAATATTGTTGGTCAATTCTTTTATCAAGATCTCAAAATGAGTTCACGGAGATCCTCAAAACCCACAAAATCCCCTAACCAAGCAACCCATTCAAGATCATCTTCTGCTTCCTCTTCATCTTCTTTATCATCCCATTTAGCCATGATTGAATTGAAGCAGAAAATCATCAACTCTCTATCTAAACTTTCATCCCTATCCAAGCAATCCCTTCAAGGTCATCTTCTGTTTCATCTTCATGTTCTTTGTCATCTCATTTAGCCATGGTTGAATTGAAGCAGAAAACCATCAACTCTCTATCTAAACTTTCAATGATTCAAAACTTGCCGTGAAGAAGAAGAGCCTCCTCAAATTGCATTCGGTGCTCCTCAACTGCCTCTATCATGCTGGCAATAATTCGAAACCCGCCTTGAAGAAGGAGAGCCTCCGTCTCCTTGTTGTTCTCTGCATCGCACACTCGAATCCCTGCCCGACCCATTTGACAAAAATATTGCCCACATTGTGAAGAAGCTCAAAGACTTAAATTCACCTTTGCTGCGTTTCAAAAGCTCTGTCTGAGGGTCTGCAGATACTTGAATAGCCCCAAGAATGAATGTGAAGTGAATGGATTTTTTGGACTAATTTGCATTTTTTAAAAAGTTTATGAACATATTGTAATTTATTCTTTATTTTTCTTTTCTTTTATTTAAATTGGAGGGTAAAATTGTCAAAAATTGGGGAAAAGGACGTTATGCGCAAAAAATGTGAAAGGTATGGACGTTCTGCGTCAAAAAACGAAAGGTATGGACGTTTTGCACAAAACCCGTCAAAGATAGGGATGTTTTGCGCCAATTATCCTTATTATTGTTATATTTTGGTACATATACGTTACTTGTTAAAATTAGACTGAATAAACCAAAAATCTCTTTTTCAAAATTGTTGGTTTGGGTCTATACGGATCTGTCAATGTTTTGATTTTGAACCAAACCAAACCAAGTTTTAATCTTTGCAAACCACTTCAATCGTCAAATCGTTTACAAAAAATTCTAAAAATAAATTAATTTAAATTTTATGCAACTCCATATTAAATATAACCAAATTAAATTCAATACTTAAATAGACAATTATTCATCCAGATTTAGTAATTAAATTATACTTAAATATCCATTAGTCATCGCAACTATGAATGCAAAATCTTCAAATTGGGTGAAGTGTTGATCTGCTACTGAACCATATTCATCAATCACCTATTACAATTGAGTAGACAATTAAAGTTAGATTTTAATTAAAACTCACACCTCTTTTTGTTCTACTAATAATTTTCTCGAATTTTGACTAAGGGTCCGTTTGATTGCAAATGTGGAAAATGGATGGAAAGAAAATGTTTTACTGGAAATGGAATTGCCTAGAATTTGTTTTCCTGTGAATTGTAATTAATTGTGTTTAATTGGTATAATTTTCCACCTGAAAAATGTTGAAAGTTTGGTATCCGTTTGACTTCGTTTTTAATGAAAATTGTCTATTAAAATGATAATTTTTTTCTACCATTGAGTTTAGATAAAAAAATGAATTATAGGAAATTGAACTGCCTAGAATTTGTTTGACTGTGAATTGTAATTAATTGCGTTTGATTGATATAATTTTCCACCTGAAAAATGTTGAAAGTTTGGTATCCGTTTGACTTCGTTTTTAATGAAAATTGTCTATTAAAATGATAATTTTTTTCTACCATTGAGTTTAGAATTTGTTAAACTTGCCAAAAAAAATTAAAAAAAATATATATTTTTTTAAAATTACCATACTGAATATCATTCGTTTGTCTTTGTTTTGCATGAAAATTGTCAATAAAAATGATAAACTTTTTTACCATTGTATCTAAAAAAGATTTCAATTGTTAAAAAAAAATTAAAAAGAAGAGACAGAACATGGAAAATCCATTCCAGTAAAAATAAAAGGAAAATCAATTCACCAAATTGCTGAAAAACAGGCGCGTGAACGGCGGCTGTGAAAATTTTTTTCCAATCAAATTATTGCAATCAAACAAGTGAATAGTAGGAAAATGAAAAAACTTTTCCATTTTCCAAGGAAAATTAGAGGAATCAAACACTGCCTAAAGGTTATTCAAATTCTCTCACTTTTTGGTCATTGCTTGCAATATTTTATTGGTAGTTGTGTTGTATTATTCTAATTTGTGTTGGTCTCCTTTAAATTTTTAGCAAACAATATTTTTTGTTTATTTGTGTCTCGATTTTCTATCAGATCACTCAATTAATTATTTATATTTAAACATATTTTCTATTTATTGTTAACTGGTAGATTGATTTGATGGATCACTTAAATAATTGTTTTGAAAATTTGACCAATGAGCATTTTGATGTATTACTTTGGTGGAAATTGAAAGCAAATAAATACAACATTGTCCCCAAATTACTTTTTATTTCTTTAGAAGTTTGTTGAGTGACATGAACTTATAGTAATTTGTCAATATTTGAATAAGGTAAAAGTATTGAACGATTCACAAAATAATTATAGATGGTATTATCGTATTTTATCTTTTTATTCATTTTCTTTTATTAGTTGTTTTATATCATTTAACTATAATCAATGAATTCTGTACTATTATACTTATCTTTGTGGAGAGAGTGAATCATGTGTAAAATTGCAAATGTTGCGTCAATTAGTATCAATTAAGAGGTTAAAATGTTTGTCTAATGTTGTTGTATTATAGGGATTAAAATTATACAACTTTGATTTGTAACTTTTTTAATGATACTATTTATGTTTTAACATGAGATTTTTGACTAATATTTATGTTTTAAGTTATTCGATATATGCTATTTTTTCCTTTGTTAAATTGTGGTTTTAAATCGAACCAAATCGGGGAAAAAAAAAATGGTTTGGATTGGTTTGATTTAGAAATTGAAGTGGTTCTGTTTGGTTTGGAAAAAATTCAAATCGCTTTTAAATGATTTGATTTGAAAATTCGTCACATCGCTTTAAGTGGAGAACCTCTTGTTGGAAACCGGCTGGAAGATTTTAGTTATTCATTTTCTTTTATTAGTTATTTTATATCATTTAACTATAATCAATGAATTCTGTACTATTATACTTATCTTTGTGGAGAGAGTGAATCATGTGTAAAATTGCAAATGTTGCGTCAATTAGTATCAATTAAGAGGTTAAAATATTTGTCTAATGTTGTTGTATTATAGGGATTAAAATTATACAACTTTGATTTGCAACTTTTTTAATGATACTATTTATGTTTTAACATGAGATTTTTGACTAATATTTATGATTTAACTTATTCGATATATGCTATTTTTTCCTTTGTTAAACTGTGGTTTTAAATCGAACCAAATCGAAAAAAAAAAAAAGTGGTTTGGATTGGTTTGGTTTAGAAATTGAAGTGATTTTGTTTGGTTTGGAAAAATTTCAAATTGCTTTTAAGTGATTTGATTTGAAAATTTGTCACGTCGCTTTAAGTGGAGAACCTCTTGTTGGAAACCGGCTGGAAGATTTTAGTCGGGGTTTAGTTTCTATTAACAGTATGATTGGTATGTTGAGTTTGACATAATTGAACATGATAATATGACGTCTCCCTTGTTACTTCTTTATTCTTGTCCATTCTTAAATTCATAAGTATCACAAAATCTTTACTTTATATTTTTGAAGTGACATAAAACGTAAATTTCTATGGAATTATAGCTAACAAAAGGCCAAAAATTAAATTATTCATAACAGTAAACAAAAGAGGAAAGATGTTCACAAAGAAAACCAAAAAAAATAATTTTTTTAGACATAATTATTAAATCATGTTGCGACAAGTTATCTCCATTTTGACTACCTCGAACTGCTATTTTCCTGTAAGGTTGGAAAAGGAGGGGTGAGATAGTGCTCAATAAATGTGCATAGTAAATTTCTAAATCATGTTAAAATTTCGGAAAGAAAATCATATTAAGTTACTATACTTTGATTTTCTTATAATAAACATATACATATAGGATCCGTAAATTTTATCCCCAAAATAAAAACACCATAATAAATTATGTAACATGTGATAAGTGAGTTTTTACACACTTATTGTAGGCCACAAATATGGATAATTGTTAATAAATATGTGGAATATAGTTTAATTCGATGTAATTTGTGTTTTGTAGGATAACAATAATGAATACGGTGGAAATTAGGAGAAAATTTGAAAAAAGGACTAAAATGAAAGAA
>CAIGRQ010229841.1:0-12421 GCA_903798375.1 Fraxinus sp. D2006-0159 | reverse complement strand
TTTCAGTTAACTAATTTTTTTAAAATTTGTAATTAATTATTTTTTTTATTCTTCACAGGACGGGTTCTGTGAACTTCTGGTTGGCCACCCCCCACCAACCAGTCTGATCGGGGCGGGGCTGGACATATTTTTTTTTCCATCACTATTTATATACAATAATTGCATTGTAGTGGGAGGATGGTCGAGCATGCCGCATAAAATAAAGATAGATAGATAATACACACGAGAGAAAGATGTTGTGTGTACTTATCTCAAGAATTACAGTGAGAGGATGAGACGAAATTTTTATGAATGAAATACATCTTGAATTTTGCAAGTTACAAATAATATAAGGCTAATAAATCCTAATTAAAACTAATAATACACAATTTTAAGTTGAAATATCATAAGAAATGTAAAGAAATTAATATATTTGATTTAAATTTTTATTCTTTAAAAAAACTCATTATTTTAAAACATGACAATAATAGTTAATTACTAGATCAGGTCAAAGCATCGAATTCGTGGGTAAATTGTTCAATCGTCGATCAATAGTTAAATTGATCATTGTCGAGTTAAGAATTAAAATAAAATAATTCTTTTAATAAAGTAGAAGCATAAAATAAACCATGAGTTTTATAAATTAATGTGTAAAATTAAACCTCTGTTGCATGTTGTCTCTTTGCTTCCTCCTGAAAATCCATGTTATCGTTTAGATATCTTCCTCGCACGTACCCATCGTTTATTAACTATTTCATGAAGAGCAACAAGACGATGTAACGGGTAGATAAATTGATACAAAACGATAAGATTATTGAAGTTGGAAAAGAAAGAGGAAGGGGAGTAGAATGGAGACCATTATAGTCGGAAACCTCAATAGGAATCCTTTTATGGTGCCACACGATTCTTCCAAAAATTAATTAAATAAAAATTTCATCCCATTTGCATGTTGTCTCTTGAATGCATCCTAGAGTAAATTTCAAGAAGAAAGATGGAATGTTGATAAAGTGAAGAGAACATTAGAACAAAAAGCTTTCTAAAATGGTACTAGCAAAGAATAAATAATTGACATTAAAAAATAAAAAAAAAAAACCAATTTACTTTGGCTTGATTGCAAGAGTATATGCTATATCAAATAGTGATGCATAACTTACAATTATTGTCCACTTCAATTCCATGATTCATACTTGTTCCCCGAAATAATTCGTATGAACAATTTTGTCTAATTCTTATCAAGCATTGCCAACATGGCCGTTCTTTTTCTTTTTAATCAAACATGTGATAGCTTACAGGTATTGTCTAATTCTTATCAAGCAAAGCTTTTATTAGGTGTGGCCCATAGGGTGAGGGTGAGGGTGAGGGTGGGGGGACCAACCGAACCCGCCCAAATTGAACCAATCCGACCTGTTTGGCTTGATTTTTTGTTGTTTTTACATGTGTTGAGTGGATTGATTGTATAGGCGGGTCAGATCGGGTTATGGATTAACTCATAAAAATCGAATAAACTCGTCCAATCTGACTCGCTTCTTTTAAAAAAGAAAAAGAAAAAGAAATAAAATAAAATGTCTAAAAAGTAAAAAGAACCTAAAAAGTATGAGTGGATAATATAACTGTAATTACTTTGGTGCATTTTAAAGGAGGAGCTTACTGTTCTTCCCACAATAAATGTAGTAAAAATTTCCCATGTTATGTTGAACACACTCTGTTCTTTGTAAGCTCGACTAATAATGATTGAATAAGATAATTGAAAATTTTATTTATTTACTCACTATTTAATCTTGTCTATCCGAATTAGTATAATAGAAAATTGGATAACTTTAATTTTTATTGACAAGTCGTTACAAACCGACCAACCCAACCCAACTAGACCGATACTTGATTGGGTTGCGTTGCATTGTGTTGGGTTTCAACATGTACATGAGTTGTGTTTGGTTAAATTTTGATCAAACTGATCATGTTGGGTTGAGTTTGAGTTGAAGCAAAAGTCCATCCAACCCAATTCATGTCCACCCTTAGGTATGGGAGTGGAATGACTCTTTGAACAATTTTGCATGAGACGAATCAATGTATAGACTTAGGGTCTGTTTGATTGCGAATGTGAGAAATAGGTGGAAATAAAACAAATTCCAGGAAATATAATTGTCTAGAAATTGTTTTACTGAAAATTGTAATTAATTGTGTTTATTGGTATAATTTTTCACTTAGAAGATGTTGAAAGTTTGATGTCAATTTGACTTTATTTTTCAAGAAAATTGTCTATTAAAGTGATAATTTTTTTTTTTATCATTGGGTTTAGAATTGTTCCAATTGCCAAATTTAAAAAAAATAATGTACTGAATACCATTCGTTTGACTTTGTTTTACATGAAATTGTCTATAAAAGTGATAAATATTTTATATTGTGTCTAGAATTTTTTTCAATTGCAAAAAAAAAAAAAAATTAAAATTATTTTTTTTAAAAAATTAAGCAATTCCATTTGCCAATAAAATGGATTTCCACCATTTTGGCAAGAAAATCAATTCCTTAAAAACATGGAAAATGGGTTGATGCGACACAAGCAAGGAAATGCAATTTCATGGCAAATTTTGTCAATCAAACAAGTTAAAAAGTGGGAAATGAAATTCATTTTCCATTTTCTTTAAAAAAATTAAGCTTATCAAACACAACCTTATAGTAATTCAGTATTTTATTATAACTTACAATCCTTTGACACATAATGTTAGACAACAATTGTAATATAGAGAAACTTTTAATAATTTTTTCTTATATAACTTTATCATAAAATAATTTACTAAGTAAGCTACTATTAACACTTCTATATAACTTTACACTTTTAAGCACTTTTTGAGCGTTCTACTAGCTTATCTGCTTGGGTGGAAAAATAAAACAAGCATGTGAATTGGGAAGTAAATTAATAAATGCCTTTATAATATATTTGGGTAAGACGAGTGAGGAGTGCTCTAGGTCTTAAGATTTTATAACATAGGGGTTAAAAGTGAATAGTTTAATAGGGGATTGTTCGTCAATTCTTTATAAAAGTTTTTTTTTTATTTATTTATTAGATTTTGATAAAAGTTGATTAAACATATGGCTAAAAAGTTAAATAAAATTATAATTCACAAGAAAGGTGTAACTAAAATTAAAATTTAATCAATAAAAAGTTTTAACAAGATTTTATTAAAGAAGTACTAATTAATATGATATATTCGTCCCATAAATATAGAATTGTTTTCATTTTAAAAAAAATTAAGAAAATACAATTAACATAGGGGTAATTATATTACCACCACAATTTTTAGTATTTTCCTAATTTACTTAAATAACATTAAGTAAAATTACATAATTAGAGTTTAACTTATAATTAGCTTAAAATTTCTCTCTCTCTCTCTCTCTCAAAATATTTTCTTATAGGAAAACTTCCTCTCTGTAGGTCCTATTTTCATGGATCCCAGTAACTAGAGTTTTTTCTTGATTCCTCGTTGTTTTTCACTGAATTGTATCTGTTTATCTATCTGATTAATTATCGAGAAATTGAGAGATGACCACTATAAACCCATTTGATCTTTTGGGTGATGATGACACGGAGGATTTAAGTCTACTTATTTCTGCTCAGCAGCAGAAAGCAACGGCTTCGGCTCCAGCAAAGAAGGCTCTAGCTCAGGTTCAACAGGCGGCTAAGCCTGCTGCTAGGCTTCCCGCTAAGCCTCCACCACTTGCTCAGGCAGTGAGGGAGGCAAAGAATGAAGGTGGTCAGCGCGGAAGAGGTCGTGGTGCTGGATGTGGGGGTGGTCGTGGCCGTGGATATAATCGAGATTCAGGTGACAATGAAAATACATTTGGAAACAACAATGGATTACCTGCAGGGTATAGGGTTTCAGAAGATGGAGATGCTCTAAATCCATTTGAAATGCGACCGTACGGTGGACTTCGCGGAGGTGGGGGTTTTCGGGGTGGTCGCTTTCAGTAATGGGGAGACTCCTGATGGTGAATGTCTTCAAAGGGCATTTGATCGCCACAGTGGGACCGGGCGAGGAAGTGCGCTTAAACGTGAGGGATTTGGTCGTGGAAATTGGGGTGCACCTACTGATGAGATTGCCCTGGAAACTGAAGAACCTTTTAATGAAGGAGAGAAGAACACTGATGCTGAGAAGGAACCAGTGCAAGATAATGTCAGTGGTGCTAACAAGGACTCTTCTGCAAATGAACAAGAAGAGAAGGAGCACGAGGAAAAGGAGATGACTCTTATGAGAAAGTACCGGAAGAGAAGAGAAAGACACTGCTCGCTCTTAAATCAGAGGAAAGGAAGGTCAATTTGGACAAGGAACTTGAATCCATGCAACTTCTGTCCAACAAGAAGAACGATGATGAAATCTTTATAAAATCGGGTTCTGATAAAATAAAGTTGAAGTATATTGGGGATGAGTCCACCACAATATTGTATTTTATTTTTTATTGTATTAGGAGTATAATTGTAAATTTGTTATGGTGTATTTATTGAAAATATATTTTAATTGTGGTGTGATTATAAATTTATAATGCGGTGTAATAATTAAATTTGTGGTGGTAATATAATTACCCTTAACATAGTTGGAAATATAATTTTTTTACATTATACCTAATATACCCTAGCTTGTAAATCTTAGCTTCAATGCTTTTCACATGGAAAATATATACCAAGTAAGCAATTTTGACTAGTCATTTGTTCTGTTAGGAAGACTAGTAAATGACAATAATCACGTTATTTTTCTATTCAACAAATATTTTGATTTTCCAATTTAAATAAACATAAAAATTGGAGTTATGTTACAATAATGTTTTTATTTTATTTTTTAATAGGAAAATCATGTAGAATATTCATCTACTCAATAATTAATAAATCTTCTAAATCACTTTCTTTCTCTTTCCACAAATAAGTTGACAGTATTATAATAATAAAGCCGTTTCAAAATTTTCTACTATAATTAATTCATCCCCTAATTTTGTTAAATAAATTGTATGATTAGAATCTTCCTAGTTGATTCTTGCATTTAAATCAAATTAACATTAAACTAATAAAATTGTGGACGTTAAGACATACATACTAGATAATGATGGTTGGCTAATGATGTGTGAACCCAATTATTCAATTAGAGCATGTCTGGATCAGATTAAAATCTGATTTTAATCTAAATCAAATTCAAACAATCAATATTAACCACAACTTTCATGGGTCCCAAATCTTTTCGACAATACATTTCAAAAACTTCTATCACAATTCACTAAAAATCTCATTTTAATCCCCACCAAACCCCCTTTTAATCTAATCTAATTTTCACAAATTTAATCAACCCACTTATTTTCTTAAAAGCGTGTTTGGTGCACATTAAAATGAGAGAATATTTTTTTTGAAGTGATGTGATGACAAATATGTGGTTGAAAAGGAAGAAAAATTATTGATGTGATGGAAAATATTATTTTATTGAAGAATGTGTTGTTGAAAATGAGTAGAACAATAAAAATGAAAAAATAATGTGGGACAAATAGGGGCTAATATTTTAATACAAAATGGTTGGACTTACAACACGTGGCGACCAACCATTGGATAACATGGGATTAGAAAAGCAAAAAATTCTTTAAAATATTCGCCGAGAAAATTTGGACATCTCCATAAAGAGCTGGCACATCTTATACTATACAGCCACAAATTTGCTTGACAGCATAATTTGATGACGTGTCCCCACACTTACCCACCCCGCCCTTACCCACCCCCGAACTTCAAACAATTGAAAAGGAAATTTATGGACTAGATTCCTCAAACATTACCACTTGTCTCACTTGGGTCCCCAAATTTATCTTCTTCTTTTTTTTTTTTTTTGGGTATTTGCATATGCAAATGGATAGAACTTATTCAACTTTCTTTTAAATAGTCACTTGAAAACCACATTATCCATTATTCTTTGAAAATTGCACGAGTTTACAAGTAGACTAAATTCATAACAAAATGATCAACTTTAGGATGGTAGGAAAAAACTGTTAAATTGAAAAATAAACTGAAACATGCTTTTTGAAGCCGTCAATTAGGTGCAACGTGGACGTATCAACGAATTGATTTTCAACCAAGCCAAAACGTCATAAAACGATGTTCTTAATATAGATTTCAGCATTTCAACCGTGATTTGAAATTAGACCAAAGCGTTTAAAAATTAAAATTCTGCTAGAAATTGATCTAAATTGGACATTGATCAAATCGAGAAATTACCTTTCACCTCTAAAATAAGATAATTATTAAAGTTTTTATCAAAATATAAGTAGGTAGTCACTTACCAACTACTCTAATTTGATAAATCAATCTAGCATCATTCATAGTTTGTACTCCATAATTCAGACATCAAACACTCTTCACGTCGTGAACATTAATTTATAGATTGATATATATTGTCTATTTTGTTTCATTGCTAACATAGTGGGAAGATATCTCATAATTATTAAATTTGTTCATTGTCAATAAAATATTTGTAATAAATGAACTACTATTGTTAAAGTGATCTGAAAAAAAAAAAAAAAAAATACACGGCAAAAATCGTAGTTTTAAATCGAACCAAATAATTAGGTTTAGGTTTTAGTTTTTCTCAAACCATTTTAAATGGTTTTATTTAATTTTTAGTTCTTCTTAATCTAATTTAATTAATTTGGCGTGAAAACATATCAAAAATTGTTCAAACCGGCCATGTTCATTTTAAGTGACTTATTAGACCAAAAACTAAACGATATTCATCCATTTGGTGGAAGGCAAAGAAGGTCACCTCTGGATGTTGCTCATTAAGTGAGATATTAATTTAGAAGAGTTAGAATTTTGACAATATGATAGAATGTATACGTAAAAAAAATACAATTGGTATGGGGGAATAAGCCTTCTAAAAGGTAACGAATGCATGCATATGTTTTCTCAAGCCATACGAAGATAGGTCCTTACTTCATGCATAATGGTTATATTTTCTCCCATTTCCTAAATGAATTCTGACCTTGCATCAAAAGAAACAGTTGGGGACCTAAATGTCACAGAAAAATGAATGGGGACCCAAGTAAGACAAATAGTATTGTTTGGGGGACTGTATGTGAGAATTTCTCCCACTCTATAAAGTCTTCCCCTCTCTCTCTAGGCTGAACAAGAGTTTATGCGGAGGAGCAGCAAAAATATTCGTACTTGTCCAGGGATGTCGATGAGTATTATGAATGATTCAATGGTGATGAACGCTCCCAACGGGCCTTTGACTACAAAATTTACGGGTCATGGCCAAATTGAGGTTGATTTTGTCAAATGCAATTGCTGCGGTCTGACAGAGGAATGCACTTTATCTTACATAGAAACAATTCGGGCTCGCTACCAAGGACAATGGATTTGTGGGCTTTGTGCTGAAGCTGTAAAGGACGAGATTTTGCGATGTCAAAAATTGATAAGCCCGGATGAGGCTATGGCCCGACATTTCAACTTCTGCAACAAATTCCGGTCATCGGGCCCTCCGGAGGAGCCAACGGCCCGTTTGATTACGGCCATGAGACAGATTTTGAGGAAGAGTTTGGAGTGTCCCAAATCTTTAAGGTCGATGCCGAGTAGTCCGATAAAGAACAGAGGGGATGGTAATATAAAGGGGATCGGGTTGACTCGGTCGGAGAGTTGCATTCCGAGTTTGTCCCTGGTCGACTCGCCAGTACTGTGTGCTATGGGAGAAGAGCGACGCTAGTACGGTAAATTTGAAACGTCATTCAGATTAGTGCTCATGAAGAAGACGAGGAAGGAAAAATATATAAGCCCGTTTGGCTGTACTTTTACAACAACTGGAATTAAGTAATTACAGAGAATTATTCAAATATATTCGAAAGCAACTTTTTAATATAAGAGGACCTTTCAAAAGCCTTGTCAAACCGTCCATAATCTAGTGCTTAATTATTTTTCTCAGTAGTTGTAAACAGAACAATCATGTAATGAAATGCTATTTAACTTTGGTATTTCTTCTACTTTGAAGTGGGTCGATTTTCATATTATCTATCTTTTCATGATATAGAAAGATTTATCTAATCAAATCGACTCGACACTTAGGAGTGTTTCTTATCAATTTCATGCAATGGAAGGTTTTCTTAGGAAACCTTTTTTATGCCCTAAATAGGTATTTTTGGGTACTCGTATTTCATTTTCCCTTTGCTTATCAACTAGGATAGATTGTGGAAATTTGCATCTTGAGATTGAAAAACTCTTTAAAAAGACTAGGTTTTGCCAAGGCCATACAACATATTAGAAAAATCCCAAGGACAATAAGCAACCATTGATTGGGAATGGAGAGATCCAAAGCATTCTTGTGTCACATGTTAAAGTTGGATGATACTTTTAGCTTCTCATAAAGTCCTTGTTTGAGTCACATTCTCATTTTCGTTCTCATTCTTCTACTCATTTTTAACCACAAAACAATAAAATAATATTTTCTATCATATCGGTAACTTTTTCTTCTTTTTTTAATCACCTATTCACTATCACATCACAAAACAAAATGCATTCTCTCCTAAAAAATGTGTATCAAACACACTCTAAATTTTCAGGCAAGATACAACCGAGTCTCCATAAATGAGTTGCCTTGAAGAAATTCAGCACAACTGACATTCAATATGCTTGCTCTCAACTTGTGCCCCCTCGGATCTACCCTTGTGGCCAGCAGCACGGCCTCTCCAAAGGGGCCGTCTGGCACGTTTTACACCTCTTGTTCTTGAACTTTCTAAGAGGGACGAAAGGGCTGCCCAACACAATTTACACCTCTAGACAAAATTCGGGATGGGGGGGAGGGAGTGGATGGATGCCCATGACATGATGGACCGATTGAAAACGGACTGGTCGCGTGAATTACGTGTTGGGTCCCACCAAGTTCTTCTTCTTTCTTGCACCTAACTACCATCATTTCTATTGGTGGACAACCAACTCAATAATGCTCTGGTCCTTCCTATCCCTCCCTCCCAACCCCCCTATATGATTGATTAAAATTGTTTCTCTACCTATGGGCATGAGTAGAATCGGTAACTGGTCAATTAAGGTACAAAGGCACGATGAATGCTACAGTTCGTGCTTATACAGAAGAGATTGACTTTCTAGTTACTGGAGTTCATATGGTCCTAACTAGAGATATCAAGCAATTCAATAAGAGTTCATGTTGAATGGATATTGGAATTATTGTTCAAAATATAGGGCTTTAACTAAGTGATGCACATGAGCAATACAAGATAGAGATGATTGTGTTGTTACCAATTTAGGATGCTAAAAAAAAAAAAAAGAGCAATTTTAGGTGTTGATAATTAATTGATTAGGTTAACAACTTTTGGAAGAAAGAAAATTAATCCTAAAGTTGGGAGAAAATGATAGTTCAGTTAACAATGAAATATTCTTTAATAAATGTGTGCCGAAAGAAAAGGACTCTTAGCAGTTTCCATCTAAACCCCTATTAGGTAGAGATTAAAATCAAATTTTTAGTGATTTTGATAAAATTTAATAAAATGTGTGGTTGAAAAGTTGTGAATCCAATAAAATGTGTGGTTAAAATTAATTGTTAACTTTGACTTGAGATTTTAATCCAAATCAAACAAGGGCTAAATCTCACAGAGACTCTGCCACAACTGTTATTGTTGATTTTGAAGAGAACTTATCTATCTTCATTTATTTATTCCTAAGTTTTTAAAAGTCCTTGTTAGGAGGGAGAAATTGAGTTGATGGATGGGGATAAATGAGATCAGCTAAGATGGAGGATATGATGCAGCGAAGCTGCGAAGGTGACTGTTGTGATTTGTGAAGCTCACCAGACAAAGCAAAAGAGGTTTTTCTCATGGTTGGGGTTGGGTGAATTAGGGGTTCAAGTTGGGTGGATCGAGGAAGATGATTATTTTTGGTCCATGAGAGATTTTTCTATGAAAATCGAGGTCTTCTTGACAGACATTTATTAAAAGTTTGTGACCTCATTTGCACATCTTTAAAAGGTTTGGGACATCCAATGAAAATTTTCCTTATTTTAATTAATTAAAGGTTAAAAAACCATTTTGCCATTCAAAATTAGCAAGATTATCGTCAAACGATAAATTTTTGGTCGACTAACAATTTTTTGGACAAAAATCATTCGGAGATCCTTCTACTGTACATTTTTAAAGAATTGGAACATATCTACTACGATTTAAAGTTGAACATGTCTATACTGTTTTAAAAGTTTGGAACTTCGTTGCATATCTCCCTCGTTTTGTTTTAAGTTTTAGGTCTAAAACAAAGACACAAGTAGTCGTCAGTGTTTAGGTTGGATTACTAACTACGAAGAATGAATTTGAGGTCATATAATGCATATGATTAGAGCTTGTTGAACAAAATGGAGACGTGCTATAAAAAATTTGCATATTACAATGATTCCTACAAGATTCTATAGAAAATTGAAACGGTGATTTGTAAGAAAGTTATGCAGTCATACTAAAATGTTAAAAGATACAAAACGAGAATATACACACTTGTTACGTCGGCTTCACATCACCATCACATGGCAACTAACAAGTAAGCCAACTAGTTCCACAGTCCACATTATCATCCTACCGGACTAAAGTAAGACTATATATAATGTAGCTCAGGTGATGCATCACTTCTGCCGAGGTGCCGTAAAGAGCCCAACACTCCATGTTAGATGAGGTGCCACGTGCATCTAATGATTTGTTCAAGTGTGGATGAGTAAGGCTACGTGGTCATGAAACCCCTATAAAAATTGGGGTCAACAAAATTCAAAGTGACAGATTGATGGCTTAAGTGGTTGTAATCTGTTTTGCATAAACTTAAGTGGTCCATGTTTCGCGTCCACAAGAGTGGCGTAATCTAATTACCCCAAAATGAGTTTTATATCAGATCAATGCCCAATTAAGCCCTTGTTTGATGCCCATTAAAGGGTTTTTTTGGGAAACATGAATTTTGAAATAGTGATTTTTCGAAGAATCCGAAGTTAAAAAATAAAGAAAAATTTTGGTTTTACGTGCAAAATAGTGAAAATGTGTAATTGAAAATAAGTTTTAAAATATATATATATATATTTATTTATTTATTTATTTTATTTTTTTAAGAGAATGGTAAACAAACATGGGCTAAATGATTGTCTAGAATATTGGTGACTAGAACCAATGAAGGATGAAGGGAAAGTTCACTACAAACTAGAGGTGTTAAGATGGACGGGCCGGCTAGACATGTGAAAAACTGGCCTGGATCGACCTGGGATTGTGGGCCGACCCGTGACCCAAGCGGGCGGTTCACGGGTCAAGGGGGTGTGACCCGCGGACCTTCACGAGCCGCGGTTAACCGTGGTTAATCGCGACCCGTGAAAAAAATAAATAAATATTATAGTTAAGTAGGTACCAACCTAATTAGTATGTACTTAAATTATAAATTATAGTAAAAGGAGGTACCAACCTAGTTGAGATGTATTTATGCTATAAATATTTGATAATAGTAATTAGGAATGTATTTAGTTGTTATTTGTTTAAATTNGTGGTTAATCGCGACCCGTGAAAAAAATAAATAAATATTATAGTTAAGTAGGTACCAACCTAATTAGTATGTACTTAAATTATAAATTATAGTAAAAGGAGGTACCAACCTAGTTGAGATGTATTTATGCTATAAATATTTGATAATAGTAATTAGGAATGTATTTAGTTGTTATTTGTTTAAATTAAATTTAACTTTGCAAAGTTATAAATAATTCATATAACATTAAATTTGAATTTTATGTAAACATTTCTTGGTATAAATATAAATTTATCATTTTATTCAATTCTTAGTTTACATTTAACAAAAAAAATATTTTTTGCCATAAATATGAAAAATTCTATATTTTTATAATTTTATTTATACAATCATACGGGTCAAACTGGAATAAATTGCGACCTGTGACCCGCATGGATCAGCTGGCGGGCCTGGGTTGTAGACAAAAATTGTGGGCCGACCCGGAACTAGCCAGAACCAGTAGCGGGCGGGCTTTTTTTCACGCGGACCGTTACCAAGCTCATATGTTGACGGGTTGACCCGGTTCGAACCACCGAATTGACACCTCTACTACAAACCATGTACTATAATGAGTCAATTTTTTCATAGAAGTACACATTTTAGGGAGAGGAGTAAAAGTTGTGTCAGGTATACTTAGGGTATCAAAAAGAAGGCAAGGGAGGCCCTAGACGAGAGAGAATGCACAGCAGCTACAGGACCACGGAAAAATCTTCAGTTTCAGCTTTACAGGCACGTTGGTAATGATCGAGTGATATTGTCTTTCAGTCTGAACCAACATGATCAAGCTATTGTTAGCTACCTTTTTAATGTGACATAGACAGGGGCGGAGCCAGGATTTTTGGTTAGGGGGCACAACTTATCGATGTTGAATGTCGAATTTTTGTCATGAGTATAATGATAAAA
>CAIGRQ010229840.1:0-14110 GCA_903798375.1 Fraxinus sp. D2006-0159 | reverse complement strand
ATGAATGTCCTTACCATTGTACCGAATAACTCAAAGAATAATATATCATTTTTGTTTGTATTCTTAAGTTTTCTAATTTATGGCATCATAAATTAAGACATGTAAACTTTAATTTTGTACGCAAACTAATGGATTTTAGTTTAATACCAAGTATGCATTTCGATACAAATAGAAAATGCGAAATTTGTGCAGAGACTAAGTTAGCCAAAATGCCGTTTCATTCTGTTGAAAGTAGCACAATACCTTTGAAACTTATTCACACAGTTATATGTGATTTAGAATACGTTCAAAAAAAATGCGGTAAAAAGTATTTCATCACTTCATAGATGATTGTATAAGATACTATTATGTATTCTTGTTGAAAAGTAAAGATGAAGCTTTTGAAGTGTTCAAGTACTATAAAACTTCAAGTACTATAAAACTGAAGTTGAAAATCAACTTCGAAAAAGGATAAAGGCAATTCATAGTGATCGAGGTGGAGAATATATTGCACTATTTGAAGAATTTTGTTCAGAATCTGGAATTATTCATCAAACAACAGCACCATACTCACCTCAATCTAATGGTATTGCTGAACGTAAGAATCAGACACTTAAGGAAATGATGAAGTCTATGTTGATTAATTCAGGCTTACCTCAAAACTTGTGGGGGAAAACTATACTTTCGGTAAATCATATCCTTAATAAAATACTACACAAGAATAAGAATGTATTACCTTATGAGTTATAGAAAGTTCGGAAACCTTCCTACATATATCCTAAAGTGTGGGGTGTTTGAAAAATGTACATATACCTAAACCTAAACAAGTAAAGTTTAGACATAAGACAATTGAATGTGTCTTTATCGAATATATAAACAATAGTAGTGCATATTGGTTCATAAATATGAAATATTGATGGACACGTATGTACTATCAATCATTGAATAAAATAATATTGTATTCTTTGAAAATATTTTTCCATACAAAGAGAAAGAAGTAAGCTCGCACAGACAAACTTATGATATTACAATTGAAAACTATCAAGAAAATAGTAATCATCAAGTAAATGAAGAACCTAGGTGCAGTAAAAGGCAAAGATTCATAATGAAAGCAATATCCACTCTAGAAACTCCTTTTTGGAATGAAGCGGTTAATAATAAAATTGAATACATCATGAGTAACCATACTTGGGAATTGGTTGAATTTGAAAAAAAAAACCATTTTAGGCTGCAAGTGGATTTTCAAAAAGAAGTTGAAGTGAGATGGATCAATGGACAAGTATAAGGTTAGCCTAGTAGCCAAAGGATATAAAGAAAAGGAATGACTAGATTTCTTCGATACCTATCCACCTATTACAAGGATTACGTCTATACGTGTCCTGATTGCAATTGTTGCGTTGCATAATCTTGAAATACATCAAATGGATGTTAAGACTGTATTTTTGAATGGTGAATTAGAAGAAAAAATATACATGGAACAACCTGAAAATCTTGTTGCTCCGTGAAATGTGAATAAGGTGTGTAAACTTGTAAAATCATTTTAAAGAATAAAACAAGCACCGAAGGAAAGACATGAAAAACTTGACAAATTTATGTTGTCAAATGGTTGCAAAATTAATGAATTTGAAAAATGTGTTTACATGAAAACCACACCTAACAGATATGTTATCGTATGTTTATATGTTGATTGTATGCTAATCATGAAAAATAATTCTATTATTACCTCGACCAAGAAAATGTTGAGAAAATATTTTGACATGAAATATATGGGAGTAGCTGACATGATATTAAGTATTAAAATTTCTAAAACATTTGACGATTTTTCATTGTCTAAATTACACTATATTGAGTCTATACTTAAAAAGTTGAAGGCGTACGACGATAAACCAGTTATAACACCAATAGACTTAAATTTACACTTAGCAAAAAATACTGGTGATCCCTTATCTCAATTAGAATATTTACGTGTTATAAGAAGCTTGATGTATATTACCAATTACAAGCGACCTGATATTAGCATATGCAGTTAGCAAGTTTACTAGATTTACAAGTAATCCAAGTAATTATCATTGGAAAGCATTAATCTAAGTTCTTTAATACCTAAGACACATGGTTAACTATGGATTACACTACTCAAGATATCCTTTAGTGTTTGAAGGATATATCGAAGCAAATTGGATATCTAATACAAAGGATTCAAAGTTTACAAGTGGTTATGTGTTTACCATTGGAGACGAAGCTATGTCCTGAAAATCATCTAAGTGAACCTTTATAGCTCGATCCACTATAGAATCTGAGTGTATTGGTTTAGATAAAACCGAAGAAGAAATGGAATGGTTTCGCAACTTTCTTTCTTGAGGATATTCCATGTTGGGGAAAATCGGTACCCGCAATTATTATATATTATGATAATCAATCTACAATCGCAAGAGCACAAAATAGTACGTATAATGGTAAATCTCGACGTATTCATTGGAGATATAATACTATTAAACAGTTGATATCGAATGATATGATCTCGATTAATTATGTTAAATCAAAGGAAAACATAGTAGATCTTTTGACGAAAAGACTAATTAGAGATCAAGTATACCATCTTTCTAGGGAAATGGGCCTAAAACCTATCGAATGGAATCAACATAGCGGAAATCCAATCTTGTAGATTGGAGATCATAAGATCTTGGTTCAATGAGATAATTAAGTTATGAAAAATTCAATGTAAAACACTTACTCCCATTCCTACAAACTTAAAGTGTTAAAATAACAAGTGTATAAGGATAATTGTATACTTTTAATGAATCCTATATCTTTAAAGAAGACAAGAGATGTATGATACAATTCTATAGAAGCTCACATACATAAGTGTGAAGTAGGGCCGCTTCTACGAGAATTTGAGGCTTAAAAATTCTCTTAAAGCACTTAGAAAACCAAGAGTTGTTCAGGGCCAAAATGAACAACTATGAGCACCAAAATGGTTAGATGAGTTATGGTGTTGGTACAGTTATTTTAATTTACACGAATGGCTAAATGGTTCAAGACATCGCGTTCACCAATTAGCTTAGTAATTTTGATTGTATTCAACTAAGGAATGTTTAAAGTCGCAAGCCACCTATCCTGATGCTATAACTTGTCGTGTGTACTCCTTTGTTAGAGTATGCATATCATTTGCATTTTTTTATTGCATATTTTGAAATTTTCATTCATGTGGGGGATTGTTAGAAACGGATAAGTATAAAACCATGAAAAGTGACTTTTGTGCCAACTTCGACCAAATAATCAAACTTGATCCGATGGTCAAATTATGAAAATAAATAAACTATCTTGTTCTACTTGTCGAATAAATCGTCGTTGTATCTTCAAACCAATTCTAGGTGAATGAGAAATTACGGTCAAAAGTTGAAAGAAAAGAGATGGAACTGGCTGGAAATTTATCCAACTCCAATCACTTACCTAGCACTCGAGCGAGGAGACTGTTGTTTGAGTGACAAGCCAGTGACAGGGCCAACGACAGAGTCTCTGTTTATGATGCAAGAGTGACAGGCTAGCGATAGCAAAAGTTGCGACCCTTGGCAAGGGTTGCTGAGTTTGGGGTGTGACATTTCACTCACAACCTTTCCTTATCTATAAATTAGAACCTTGGGACATCCATTTATTCATCCCATGATATGCAATCATACCATGACATTAAATTCATCTCTTCCTAGCCAAAATTCTGCATAAAAGCAATTTTTTTTCATTTGAAGGGGGTACAAAAACCAGTTCTCGGTTCGTTGGTTTTGTATTGAAGTGCTACTAACACAATAATATGGTCGTTGTATCTTGGGAGTCGATTGTCATAATCCGTAGGCATCGTTGCAAGGCAAATTCGACTTAACTCTGGCCTTGACTTTGCATACATTTTGCTTTTGGTGTTATTTTGACATTCTTTTATTGATGTTTTGAATCATATCTTTATTGTTACTCTAACAAATTTTTGGTAAGATTGGTAAGATGATTTTTTTGGTTTAATGTCATCACTCAAATCGATAATCTCTTTCAACATTTACGTATATAGTGATGCCCACATGCGCACACATATATACATGTACATGTGTGTGTGTGTGTGTGTTGCATGTGCACACACATCTATATGCATGTATATAGAGACATATATGTTTTGTGCAATATATATCGTTTTATGTATATTTTAGGGAAAATTGCAGTAGCAACCCTTAATATTATCAATTTTTACAGACTTTGCTCTAACCTTTAATGTGTGCTAGCGGATGTCCCAAACCTTTCATAAATATATACCAAGAGTCCATCTGGATGGAAACCGTCCATGAAACCGTCAATTGACCAAGAAAAATGATTTTTGACCAAATTGAGAGATGTAAAATGATAAGTTTATATATTTATAAATTTTGAAAATTAAAATAATGAAACTAAAAAAATATCCCCACCCACTCCACCCATCTTCATCTTCTCCTAAAATACAAAGCTTGCATAACAAATTAAGCAATCCACAAAGACTTAGCCTAGGTGCAACCATATATGTATGTATGTACGTATGTACGTACGTATAGATTCAAACTGCTAGTAAGTGTTGGTATCCTTAAATACCACACAATCTAAAGCATGAGTCATCAACTAAGTCGCTCTTTCTCTATATCTCTATCCTATGTAGGATTGTGAAGAAGATGGCCCTTTTTTGTTTCATTTCTTTTTTTCCTTTTTCTTTTGGTTTTTGTTTATTTATTTAATTTATTAAATTCAAACTTACCATTTTACCTCTCGATTTGGTCAAAATTGGTCAAAAATCATTTTTCATGGTGAACAGACGGTTTCCATCCAGATAGAATCTAGGTGCATATTTATGAAAGGTTTGAGATTTCCGCTGGTACACATTGAAGGTTTGAATAATGTCTGTAAAAATTGAAAAGGTTAATGACCGATGCTGCAATTTTTCCTACATTTTATCTGATAAATATTAGTAAGTTTAGCTGATGAGATGGAAAAAAAACCATATTCAACTTAGAATTGTAAAGGAACGTTAAATTGAAGTACCGTGTGCGAAAAAGTTTAGACTTTTCAATGAAGTGGGATAGTTCTTTGCATGAAAATTTACGGAGTTTAAGAGGTTAGATAGAAAAATTTCTGATTTGCTCACGCAAGAAATTTAAATGAAGTAAGCACATAGGCAGAGAAAGGAGGCCCAAGACCTGGATATTTGTGTGCAAATGTATCCCATATACTCGGACCTTTGCGATCCTCTTTCGCAGCTCCTTCATACTGCAACAACATGAACAGTTTGAACAACATTATCCTCTATGCTGATATATTTTACGCACACACTCCTAACATTTTGAAGCAGCAAATGAGTATGTGGTCACCTGGTAGGCAGAAGAGGCTGCACCAAACACAAAATCAGAGGGAAAACTACTTCGATTGAATGGAAGTGATATGTGACTACTGGGCGCATTTTTTGCCGAAACTGAAAGTATAGTCAAGCAAAGGAAGTTGATTAGGACGAAGAGATGAAGAAGAAAATGACAGTGTTGGAGCTCCATATCTGTCTGTCTATCATGAACTGCTCATTTGCCATAATATATAGAGTTAAACTCCTATAATTTATAAGGAAAAGTATTATATTGAGGTTGATTATCAACACGTTTAAATCTATTTTTTCAACAGTCATTATTCATGTACACAAAGTTATACATACCTTTATAGCCACAAAATCTTCTTTTCCGTATACACGCAAAACCACCTGCCTCTTTCTTTTCGCTAATAAATTGTTTTGTCTTCTATCTCGTCACCTACCCAATGAGTTAAAATAGCCTAGGGCCCAATAAGGCCAGGAGAAAGGTATATTTTCTGCACGATCGATCACCACATCCACATGTCCACTTGAGTTTTATATTTCAAAACGACATATTTTCTTTTATCTTGGTCCCTATTTTTGACTGGGTTTTGGGGGTCGAATTGCAATCATTTTTTGAGATCTCTCATTCAATTTCGAATATCTCATGGAGACCTTCATAACCCAATTTTAATCATAGAAAACAGACAATCACAACCATTATATGACGGTCGTAAAATGGTTGTTCAACTATGAACATGTAAATCAGGTGATTGCATCCAAAACGGCTTCTTGATTGGGTTGAAAAGGCTCATCTTCTCGTTCTCTAGTTTCTTTTGCAATAGCTTCACATTCCCATAGTACTTGCACCATGGGAACTTGCTTTGGAAGCCGTTTCATTTCTCGCATAAGAATGTTAATGGGTTGTTCCTCTAAGGCTAGGCCGACTTGAACCTGAGCAGGGGTTGCATTAGGCCTTTGTTTGAGCTTCATTATTAAAGGAAAAAACAAAATTGATTTTGGAATAGTATTTTTTGAACAATGTGTGATTAAAATGTAATGAGAATTTTGGATTTATATGTAATATTAATTTATTGAGAGAGTGTGTGGTTGATAAGAGGAGAGAGAAAAATAAATTAAAATTTAATGGGGGCCATATGTTCATGAAAATATCTTTCGAATTAAAAACACCGCAAGCGTACGATTCGTTAACAAGAAATAAAGTGAATTTGAGTCCAAGTATTGTCCAACGGATATTGATTTAGTTCAATTTTAATTATCGCGACCTTAATCGAAGCACGAATAAAATGGTGGGTGTGTTTGTGACACAATTATGACTAAAATAATCTACTTATACATTTATGAGTAAATTAACTAAACTAAATGCAAATTAATGTGTTTAATAAATGACAAATGCACTATGATCCCTAATTCTCATGCAATAATTATTTTTAACCTTAGTTCTACACTTGACAACACGATTGAATTTTGATGAATCAATGTTTAACAATCTCTCTCGAGTAATGTAAATCTACTCTCATATATGACCCAACTATATTTCTATGACGGATGCGAGCATACAAGAATGCATGAATTTTTGTGAACAATTAAAGATAAACATAGAACGCAGCGGTATATTTATATCTCCTATCAGATCTTATGACAATTTATATATGTCGAACATATTTCCCTTCTCTTCAAATGCATAAAATAGGTCACCACATTTACACAACTACCAAGCACAATAATTGTGGAGAAAACAAAATCATATAAATCATTCAATATCCAAAAACGTATTTTCAATGTCAAGTATGTAAAACTAAAGATTAAAAATTCATATTACACAGTTCATCATTCTCTTAATACAAAGAAAACTAGCCTAACATGTTATGAGAAGAAAACAGAAGAAAAATTGAAGAATTGACATCAACTAAATAAAGCTTGAATTGAATCTTCGAGTCTTGGAATTGATCTTCGTGTTTCTTGCCTCCTTCTGTGCTCCCAAAAATCTCTTAAAATATGTTGTAATGCGTGGTAACCACGTCCCAATATTTGTTTCCATAAGAGTCAGAATCATATTAGAAAACCTGCCCAAGCAAAGCAAATGACCCCTGTATTTTAAGTTTAAGGCTGGACGGCCACCCGACCAATATAACTGGGCAGCTGCCCAGTTATAAAATCTTCACGAATTTTCCTTTCAGCCCTTCTTTTATTCTTTCTTCTATCTTGGTCCTCCACATCAAATTACTTCAATTTTAGTGCTTCAACATTTTTTCAAATGCATGCTAGTCCCCAAACTTTCTTCCATTGGCCAATTAATCCTTCTTTCTTTTCCAATTGCTTAGAAATGGGTCCAAAACTGAAATGAAACAAAATTAATCTAAGTTAAGTAAAATTCAATACTAAAATGGCACAAAAGCTTAGTAATATGGCTCGAATAAGTACAGAAAAATGCACTTATCACCAAACATGGACTAAGTATATGAGAAGGGTCTAGAATATATAGCATGTTTGGTAGAGATTAAAATCGAATTAAAATTGAAAAACTAACCGTTATTGTTGGCTTTTATTAGATGGATGAGACCCAATAACGGTTATATTTTCAATTTTAATTGGATTTATTATTACCAAACAGGCTCATAATTTCAAATGGTGTAGACATGTGGAATATGTTATGCACTTTAATTAATGAGGTCGGTAGTTTCAATTTATATGCTAATGGCCATATTCGTTCCTTTAGTTCAAATGTCTAATGTATCTTAATGTCACTTTCCTTTCTTGCCAAATCTAAATTTCCTTTGATCGGGGATAGTTAGATAAAAACCTTACCTCATGTATTTAACTCTAATGGTCAACGCATTTTATTCCAAAACTTCTTTGACAATCTTGTGTAGCACTTATATTCTTTTTCATTTTATCAACCACTCTAATTACTTCTTGTAAGATTTCCGGACCTATAAAAAGTCGTTCTCCTACTTTGTCCCAATATAATAGTGATTGTATTTTTTACTATTAATGATTTTTGTGAGGCATTCCACTGATGCTTAGAAACTATTATTGTATGCAAATTCAATCAATGGTACATACTACATACATATATAGTTTCGACCGAACTCTAATATGTTGCCCTTAACATCATCTTCAATGGTTTGAATTGTTTTTTTATATTGAAATCAAAGAAAATTTTGCTAAAACAAAACTCTCTCTCTTACTTATTTCAACAACTCTTCTAGCTGCCCGTTATGGACCCAATTTTCATCTCATTCTGGCAACCAAAATCGCCGGATATCACTACAAATTTAATCTCCTCAACATCGTCTACAATTTCCACCCAACAACTCCACATATCATCCACTTATACGCCTGAAATCATGCTTCGAAATTAGAAAATCAAAATTCTACAACATGCTGAAAATCTCTCCTTCGGCCACCGTCACGATCGCGGACCACCACAAATTGTCTGCCCAAGTCCAGGCAACCAAGAATATGGCCCCAATTCACTTCAAACAATACATCATCAAACTGAATTATTTCAAGAAACAATGCCATTGCGATCTCTTCTTTGCACAGTCCAAAGGATGTTGATTCGAGCACCGTCCAGCCAACCCAGGGTCGCTACCACCTGGGTTGGGTTCGTCTTCCTTAGGAGTAGCTGACCCACTAATGGGTCAGACCCAATTATGCCTAGATCAGGTTCAATTTATGGAGAGAGCTCGAGCTTTACGTGCGAAATTTGGTACCAAGAATTTTGATGATACATTGCTACTTCAAATGTTTAGTTCGACACCTAGCAATTCAATTGATGATGGGAATTTTATAGGTCAACAACCAATTGAGCTAATTAACAGTTCCAATGTTGAATTGGATTCACGCGGGCATGGTGTCGAGAATGAGATTTCAGAGATTCAATTGACACTCATGTTGATGTTCTTGACCAATATAACTGGAATTGAAAGTCATAAGCTTATGGGTAACACTCCGATTGAGAGAATTGTTGATCAATCGAGTCCCAATGTCATCCTTCAATGTCCGGTCAATGAGAATCCTTCAATTCCAAATTCTGGTAATATGGATTCTATGCATGACAAAACAAACCCTCCACTGAATTTAGCTAGTATCAATGCATATTCTCAGTCAATACCTTTGGTCAATAGCTTGACGAATCTCATCGCCAATTTTGAACCATCATCACGGGTCAAGCTCAAAACGGATTTTGCAGCTTCAATTCTCACAAATGTTAATAGGAATCGACCTCAGCAGGTTCCAAATATGGGATATAGATCATATCAGTCGCCGAGTGATGACTCACGCACCGCCTCATGCGTCACCGTACCATCGACATGCGGCTCTCATGCACGGACCCCTCTGGGCAATTCCACAGTTCTGAACTTATCTAGACCACCTATTATCTCTTCTGGTGCTCCGGTTAATACTCAGGCTCTACGATCTTATGCTGCAGCTGTCAATAATAGAACAGTTGTTACTCATGCTGAGAGGAGTCAAAGGAAATCTTTTGCTATTGTGCTTCGAGCTTCTCAGGATACTAGTGTTACAATTTGGTTTCTAAGGAACAGTACATCCATCATGGTAAGCCTACTATCTTTTTTGATGACTCGGATGAACAATTTTTGGGGGAGGCCTACAAGTTTACCCTTGTTGGTAAACTTGTCCATCGCAAACCTTTTATGATCAAGATACGTGAAAAATTATTTGGCTTTAGTTTTATTGGTGATTATGAGATTGGCCTGATTGATGACGCACACATTATCATTCATATAGTGCACGAGGATGATTATTCATGATTATTCCGCAAACCCACTTGGTATATTGATGGTTGTCCCATGCGGGTTTTTAAGTAGATCCAATTTTAGTCCTAAGCATGAGGCTCCTATTACTCTAGTTTGGCTAAGAGTTCATTTTTTGCCGTCGCTAAGGCTATTGGGCTCCCACTTCATATTGACGAAGCTACTTCTAATCTTTGACGACCTAGTGAGGCACGAGTTTGTATTGAGATTGATTTGGAATGTAAACTCTCTGACAAAGTGTGGATAAAGAGAGAGAAGATGAATGATATTGGTAGCCTGTTGTATACAATAAGGTACCAGACTTTTGCTTTTGATGTAGACATTTTGGATATTCTGATGAGAGCTGTTCTAGTCGTCCCCATACTGCACCACATTTTGTGGCCCCTTTTGTTGTTGACCATACTTCTAGCCCTGTTCAGGCTAAAGATAAGGATAAAGTGAGAGGTTGCACCTCACCAGAGATGGATGGTGGCTAATCGCAATTAGAAGAGATAGGACAGTACATCATATGTGATTTCTTATTTTACTCCTCAAAGTGTTACCACTATTACTCATATTATCACCTTCGCTACAGTTACTACATCACAGACTACTGCTAGTCATATAGCTCCTAGTCTTGATACTGCTCTACCTGTTATTAGCAATATTGCTCCACAAAGTACGACCTATCTACCATCAGATCATTCCACATTACTCCTATTAAGGTGGAGACTCAGAGTTCTCCTGTTATTACGTCTGCTCCTCATTTAGCAGTTAATCTTTGAACCCCATCAACAGTGCTCCTATGATGGTTAGATGTACATATTTTGATCCTCTCTTGGTGGATATGTTAGAGAGGCCATAGGGTCATAAGGAGCCAGATGTACCTGTTATCTCTGTTCCTTGTCAGTAGAANTTACGTCTGCTCCTCATTTAGCAGTTAATCTTTGAACCCCATCAACAGTGCTCCTATGATGGTTAGATGTACATATTTTGATCCTCTCTTGGTGGATATGTTAGAGAGGCCATAGGGTCATAAGGAGCCAGATGTACCTATTATCTCTGTTCCTTGTCAGTAGAATATGGAGGCTTTTTATCTACAGATCAGTCAGATTCTGATTTTTTTCTCATATTAAAGTTCATCAACAGGGTTCATATCGTCAATCTTCTGCTGATGACTTGGCAGGTATGACCGGTAGGATAGAGGATGATGGTTTTGTCCCAGTTGGTCAGAAAAGAAATTCGAAAGTCACTGGTACTTCATTTCCTATGAGGGTGACCAGGAGTCAGTCACAGAATACCTCTTCACGTACATCCAGATGAGTACCATCATATGGAATGCGAGAGGTGTAGCTAGTATAGCTACTCGTCGACGCTTGAAGAAGTTTATACAGCTTTATCAGGTTTATCTCTTGGTTATTCTGAAGCATTTTGTCTTTCAGCATAGATTTGCATCTATTCAATGATATCTGCGCTTTGCGAACACATTCGTATTATCATTCATCTACTGATATTTTGGTACCTATGGACCGCAAGGAATATTGTGAAGCATAGGAGAATTCGCATTGTGGCCAAACGTATCATTTGGAGGGTTTATCGCATGATCTCCTTTTTTCATATGGGGAGGTCTGCTTTGAGTGATGCATTGGCGAGGGAATTTGACAGTTGCACCCATATTAGGTATTTTTATGGACCACCCTTCTCCGTCTCCCCCTATTCTAGTTTGATGACGTACTCCATCAGTCGAATCTGTCAAGATCAATACTGATGGATGCGTCAAGGATGGCTTTGCGAGTGGGGGAGACATCATCAGAGACCACGAAGGACGCTGAATTAAAGCTTTCTCTACTTTGTATGGTCCATGTTTGATATTAGAGACAGAGATCTAGGTTGTTCTTGATGGGATTTTACTAGCTCATGGTCTTGGGTTTTCAGCGATTAAGGTAGTATCTGATTCTACAGTAGCTATTCACTGCATCACTAGAGGAGGTGAACCATGGGCTATTCAAGGTATACTCAGATGTATCACGGATATCATATCCTTCGACAGAGACATAATTTCTCACATTTACAGAGAAGGAAATTAGGTTGCAGATGCTCTTGCTGTTGAGGGTTGGGATCATCGACGATACAAGATATATGGACCACATGACTTATCACGACATATTAGGACACTAGTACAAATTGACAGACATGAATTGCCCAGTATCAGAGTTTAATTTTGATTTTATTTCCAATTATTATTTTTGCCTTAATTTGCAGTTGTTCTTATTGTAAAGGAAGCAGTACTTCTTCGTTTATTGCTTCAAACTTCATCATTTATTTTCATTGTAAGGGAAGTAGTACTTTCTCATTTTTTGCATTCATTATTTTCATGTAACCATGGTATTCCTCCGCCAAAGTGAGCGCCAATTAATAAAATCTTGAAAGTCCTGCCCTCCTTTAACTAAAAAAAAATATGCGCTTTGATACGGGAGTTCAGAATGAGTCGAACAAGATCTGTTTTTTTTTTTTGGAACGTGGGGGCTACTGTTACTGTTATTGTTGATCATCCTTAGTTTCTTCATGTTAGAGTTGAGGATCCCAAACTAGCATGTCCCATCTATTTGACTCCTGTCTACGCTTCATGTAATGTAGCTAGAAGAAGGGATTTGTAGGAGGGCCTTTACCACATTTTTCTCGATATGGATGACCATTGGTTAGTTGGGAGAGACTTTAATGTTATTATACATGATGGTGAGCACATAGGTCATAATACTCATGATTGAGGCACTGCTGCTTTCTCTGATATGATGTTAGATTGTGGTTTGGAGGACATTGGTTTCCTTGGGAATTGGTATACTTGATCCAATGGTCAAGTCAATAAGAGACTAGATAGAGTACTCATTAATTCTACAGCTGCAGCATTCTGTCGATAGCTTACATTAAGACACTTGAATCATCTAATCATTCGCCTTTGTTACTTCTATGGGGTTTTGATGATGATTTGGGGCTTAGACCTTTTAGATTCCTCAACGTTTGGACCAAGCATCATGAATTTTTATCCTTGTTGCTAAAAAATGGTCGCTTTCTACCCATCTTACGGGGATGACTGCTCTTTGGGAGAAGTTTTTTAGGCTGAAACAGGGACTGCGTTGGTGAAATCGACATGTGTTTGGATATGTTTTCCAACAAGTGCAAGATGCTGAGGATAGGGTGAATGAGGTAGAGACAGTATATGGTAGAGACCCAACTTCGGAACGTCGTGACCTATTACATCATGCCCAAGCAATTTTGAACTGGACCTTATCTATTGATGAGGGTTTTGGATGTAAAATGTCGGTTCACGATGGGTATCTGAGGATATCACACTACTCGTTTTTTCCACACGATGGTTTAGGGTCGTCGGATCAAATCGCGTGTTAGGTCCATCAAGACGTAGGCAGGAGAAGTCTTAACTAATCCTGTTGACATTCGGACTTCACCTATTGCATTCTATCGTGGTCTTCTATATGTTCCTACACAGCCAATGTGTAATGACCCAGAATTTAAATTTTCAAATCACTACCAAAACTAATAACTTTAACATTATAAATATATGAAATTTAATGGACACATTTTAAATGAATTAAAAAAAACTCATAACCAATAAATACTAAAAAGAACATGCATATCGTATTTATTCGATAACTAAACAAATGTTAATTCTACTAATAGAGCATAACGTAGTTTTAAATTTATAACCTAATAAAACATGTCTCAGATTTATAAATAAAAAAATGCCTTGTTACACCGGATTATTATAATGTGTCCCATAAATTCTGGCACCACGACTGCACCTCATCGCTAGCCAACTAACGACCCATTCTAACCTGTGATGTATGGAAAAATAAAATGGGTGAGTATATGGGAATATTCAATATGACACAAATTAATGGTGCAATTCTGAATAAAATATTTAAATCATGCGTAAAAAATATTATACCGTCATATCATAGAAACTGGTAAGAGCTCATAACATATCATA
>CAIGRQ010229817.1:0-13315 GCA_903798375.1 Fraxinus sp. D2006-0159 | reverse complement strand
GGTGGTGGCAGCGGCGGGTGAGGAAGGGAGGAAATAGAAAATGAATTAGGGTTTGAAATAGGTGTTATATATAAAATAAAGTGGGGTAGGTAATGGGGTGGGTAGAAATTGGGGTATGTATATATATTATTTTAATTTTATAAAATTATTATTAATTAAAATTATAAAAACCTGGAAATTGAATAAAAAACTTAAAAACTTGATTTTTTAAAAGGCAAAAGAAAAGGCCTGGTCTAGTGTAATTTCCACATTTCTATTTGCCATAAAAGCCCAATGATCACTTGGGCTGCTTTGTTTTATTGGGCCTATAACCTGTTAAAACTGAGCCTAAAACCCGCACACCATCCCGCGTATGCTAAAGTGAGCCCCCTAGGCGTAGCGTATTGAAGACACAACTCGTACACCCCTCACTGTTAAATCACTGAGTCAACACCAACGATTCACACCTATACATGCACCTATGCATACAAAATTACAAATCGTCTCTCGATCTGTAATTTCACGAAAAAGTCCCAGAAATATGAAATTCCTCTAATGTTCGATGGAAACCCTAACCCTAGCCCTAGCCCCAATAGGCTTACTAAAATCGTCCAAATGCTGCCTTCGTTCAATTCTATATGCTAAATTCAATCTCTCTTTCTTCTTATCCGGTGGTTAGTTAAGAAAACCCCAATTTTATTCTCGTGATCATCAGATCAAAATATTTGGTCCTTCTGTTTTCCCTATTGTTCCTTTCCTTTTTCCTAATTTTTATATTGTTAATAATTAGTGTGTAGACATTTTATTTTCCGTTATGCATCTGTAGAATAATTTTGTTGAGTATAAAAAAATAATAAAACAGGAAAATATTTTTTTTTCCGGTTTTATATGTAAATTATATTTATACATTGCATCCCATATATGTAAAGAGTGAAAGGGACAGGGACAGAGAAAGATGGGGAGTTCGGAAACTGGAGTGGATTGCAGCGCGGGGAGTATAGTGTGGGTCCGGAGGCGAAATGGGTCTTGGTGGCCAGGAAAGATAATAGGAACAGAGGAGCTCTCCGCGTCCCATATAACGTCTCCACGGTCTGGAACTCCAGTTAAGCTTCTTGGAAGGGAAGATGCCAGTGTGTAAGTCTACGCATGAACGCAAAATTGCTTTTTTGTTGACATTTTTTTAATTACATTCGTTGTTGTATAGCTATGATTTTTGCGGCTGATGTGCTTATTGTTGTATTTATGTGGAATTATATTTCTTTAATATCTAATTGTTAGCCGGAATTAAAATTTAATGAACAAGACAAGGAAAACAAAATTGCTGAAATTTGACTTAGATGATTTGAAAAATATTGGCCATGCTTCAGCAGCGCATTATTTTGCTGTTTGTAGATGAGGAATATCCTTTGATAAATAACTTGGTCTGTGTGTAGTTTTCTGATGCTTCTTAAAACAAATATTCTAGACCAAAGGATACAGAAGTCATATATGTGTAACTTGTCTGCTTACTTATCATATTTGAATGATTAATAATCATTTCCAGTTAGTATCTCTTATCCATGCTTTTTAAACATGTGCAAAATGGAAGATCTTGAAATTTTAACCGTTGAGCATAATTGGGAATTCTTGGAAAGAATTCATGTGTTAATAGCTCGAATTTATGAAATGTTTTTAATCCTTGTGTAGTTTCACGGCTCACACCATGAGGAGGTACATCTCCATAATTTTTTTCACTTTGTTTTAGATCAATTGAAAGGTACTTTTCCTCTTTCTACCAAGATATGAATGTTAGACCTGGGGCTTCCTTTATTTTAGTTAAAGATTAAAGGCGAACCTTCCAAGAATCATCGACTCCGCTACCTTAATGGATATACTAATATATTTGTCGAATTTATTCTCATTTAAAAAATAAGGAACTTTTTTTTTAATTTTGGGTGCTATCTTCAAAAGTTGCTGCTGCTCGTCTTGGTTTTGCACTCCCCTCCCCCTCCCACTCATACTCTCACTTTGGTTTTAGTATGTTGGTGTGAGGTGTATTGCTTCTGTGGACATTTGAATAATGACTTTTCAAGCTTTAGTAACTGAATTAGCCAATTAGGGTTTTAGCTGATTCATGTCGTGTTTTGCTTCTTTTATTGTACTTTAGCAACTTGTTGAAGTTATAACAGCATATATTTAGTCCAAACATGAAGCCTGTTGTTGATTAGAATGTTTGTTGAAGACAGATATCAGGTGATATTGTATTGGTTTACGACTAGGGACATTCTCTTATGCCACGTAGGCGCACACACACACACATGGATGGAAGAAGATTCAAAATTGCATAGTTAAGGATAATGTGCTTAGATGGTAAATTGGAAAACAAAAGTAAAATTAATGAGAGTGGAAAGATGTAGAATTAATATGACTTTTAACTTATAACAAGTTAGAAGAGAGATGTATGCCAAAACTAACATGGTCTAGTGTGGTTGCCAAGGATCATTTTGCTTTGGATATTCTAATAGATTTAGTGGAATGAATAGAGTGACGAAAAAGTATTCATATAGCCTACCCTAAATTTGCAGGGAAATACTACTTAGTTTTTTGTTATGGTTGAAAGATGCAGTCCACTTGACCATCTTTACAGCAGCTATAACCAGCATTCTTGTTGTGAAGCTTGTTTTCTTGCTCATAGATTAGGCCTTCTAGGGAGAGCTTGAAGCTTTTTGTATTTTCATCTTCCTTTAGGGTATTATTGTTATAGAATAACTAAGGGATTACTGGAATGTAAATGAAAATGAGATACAGAACTTCGGATAAAAAAAAAATGAGATACAGAACTTTACTAGAACGGCATGAGGAATACATTCACCGGAAAATGGTGGTTCTAGATGGCAAAGGCCTTAATTGGGTGTGTAGAACAATATAAGTGAATGGCATAGATATAGTTGAAAGTTAGAAGACAAGAAAACCTCTGAGTAGAGCAAGTGGTATTTGGGAAATTTCTCTCTATTTGCAGAGTTTTGAGGTTTTGAAACTTGTTTTCCTCCTTGTTTCAATGATTATAGTCCCATAAAATTCACGTCCATTGTTGAGATGTTAAAGGCCCGTAGACTTTGCATGAGTTCATTCACGAACTAAATGGAAGGTCCATTTGAGCACAAATCTGATACACAAATGGTTTGAAATGTAATTCTTAAAGTTGCCCAAATTCTAGAAGTGGTTTTCCCACTTCTTTGAATAATTTTCTGTAACTTCTATAACGAACATAAATAACTTGTCATCGCTGATTGTGCTTCCATTTGCAATTTATTATTCCCTGTAGAATATGAAAGTCAATGGTTCTCATAATAACTAATCATTTTCTTAGTTAATATGTTGATGTACACATGTCTAGAAGAAATCATCATTTTCTAGTTCTATCCGCTCAGCTGTTTATATGTTACAATGTTTCTGGCTATATGTACTCCCAGAGATTGGTACAATTTGGAGAAGTCTAAACGCGTGAAGGCTTTTCGATGTGGCGAGTTTGACGAGTGTATAGAAAGGGCTGAAGCTGCCCAGGGTATGCCTCCAAAGAAAAGAGAGAAATATGCACGTCGGGAAGACGCAATCCTCCATGCTCTTGAACTTGAGAGGCAAATATTGGAGAAAAGTGGGAAAGTTTGTTTTGCTTTTAACGATAGGAACAAGAAGTCTGAAGATGTCACTTCTTCAGGTCACTATGAAAATGGAAGTGGAAATCAGATAGATCCCAGATCTCTTCAAGTTTCTGAGAGGTTTGCTAGGACAGTTGCAGAGAAACATGTGGCAAATCATATGCATGGAGATAAAGAAGTCAGAGAGGGAAATCAACTGAGAGGAGATGATGATAATTCTGGCGTACTACCCCGGATGAGAGGATTGCAGGACGTTGGTCTTCGGAGTGCTCTGCCAATGCATAAGCTTTCTCCTGCGGTAGCTTTAAATGTTTCTCCGAAACCTCCTGTTGTTATCAGCACTCCTACACTCCCTAACGATTCTTATTCAGCAGATGATAAAGTTAACCCCATCATTGAAAATATGTCAGACAATAGGAAAAGTTTGGATGAAAGCTTGCCTGACGAATCCATTGTCAAGAGACGTGACAGGCAGCGCCCTCTTATTCAAGTACTGGAAAAGAGTGCAAAATTACCAGTTCCAGACTCTCAGCCTGACGATGGTTCTGTTACTATCAATGCATCAGAAGAGGGGCTTCCAGGATTGTTGTTCCGTGCGAAGAGGGGCAGAAGTGCTCATCTAACAACTGATTCCGGTAGTTATTTAAATAATTATGGAAATTATTCCTCTCAGATAGAAACTTCAGTTTCCAAGTTTGAAGAAAGTGATAAGCCACATTCTGCTGTTCATGGCGAAGAGCACACTTCTGGGTCCACAGAGGATACTGAAACGGATTCTTCTGAGACTGATTCTCTGGAATCAGATTCGGATGATGAGATGACTGCACTCTCAGGTTAGATTGTCTATTTGCATTTCCCTTTGAGCCAGCATCATTAATTCTCTCACACAATGGCATGCATTATTTGTGCTCACTATCATTCTTTCAGAAAACCATGCATGGTCATCAGCCTAAATGGGCCTATCAGTTTTTCATTCTTCTCTGGACATGTTTGTCATTGCGTCTCTTACGTCAGTCTTGCCTGCAACCTGCATGATTTCTTTTTCTGATAACCATGAAATTACACCCCTGTTTGGTTTAGATAAAAATCAGATTTTTAGTAGATTTTGTTGAAAAATTGATAAAATGTGTGGTTGAAAAGTTGATAGAAGTTTTGGGTCATATAAAATGTTTGGTTGAAAATGAGTGAGGAAAAGAGTTAGAATATGGGACCAAATAGGGGCCACATTTCTGTATTATCTTTTAAGTGAATTTGGAGTCGGCCAAAACTTTGTCATCGGAGTTTTTTTGTTCCCCCCCCTGGGTGATTCGCTTAATATTAATACATGGCTCAAATATGACCTAATATTACTCCTTTATGTATTCATGATGATCATCAGACAACTGAATAAACATGTATCATCCAATATGCATGACACTACTGTAAGAGTTGCCCTGTTTATATGAAATCATTGTTTGTCTTTGTTACATTACCCATTGCTTGTTCTGGTGATTATGACTTTATTCTTGTTTGTGGGTTCCTTCCACCAGTGAGAAGAAGGGGTGGGGGGGGGGGGGGGGGTTGAAAGGCGAAAATGCTTTCTTTTGTGTGCTAACTAAGGGGTTTGGTATCCAGATGGTTCTGCGTCTGTAGAATTACAACCCAAATATCCAAGAAGAATTGAAGAACAAGGAAGCATGAGCAGTGACGACCTTGATGAACTGGAATTTGGAGATGACACCCCTCGTTCTTTTCGCAACAACCCACTCTCGGCTAGCATGGGAGTGTCCAGGTGGCAGCTGAAAGGGAAAAGGAATAACCGTGGTCTTATGAAGAGGTCTGATGCAGAAGTATCTGGAGGATATATACATCAAAGAAAGTCAAATTGGAGCAGTAGTGGTAAAAAATCTGATTTGACTGAGAGAAGTTTTAGGACTGGCACACCTGGATATGGATCTACAGGTCTCTCAGATGGCTTGGCTTGGAATGATCAATCGTCCATGAGAGGATATTGGGACGATTCTCTCGATCCATTATCTGCTCAGCATCATTTTGGTGGAGGGACCTTGTTGGATGTGGATTTGAAGGTTCAGGCGAACAACTACCGAAGAGATGTTCCTATTATCTCAATGCAGAGTAAGCTAAATGGACATGCAATAATAGGGCACCCTATCCAAGTTGAAGCTCTGGAAAGTGGTTCCTCAGAAAACCTTCTTCCTGCAACCGATCATTTTTATCCTGAAACATCAGAGAATCATACGGCGCTTACACCTGTATGGAGGACTGCTCGTAGGACTGCCAATTTTCGGGTTCCACGTCCACATGTGTCCTCGGCAATGAGTAGTGAAAGTAAACCAGATCTCCGAATTGTTGTTGACCAAGACAAACAAATCCCATTTGGACACCCTCAACATTTGGAAAGTAGATTCCCAAGAGATTCACCGAGGAAAATTAGTCCGTCTTCCAACCAGAAGACAAGAACACTTTCATCGATTGCTTCAGAACCGAAACATAGTATTGATCAGAAAGGGGGAGGCAACAATTATCAAGCAGACGGGCTGATGAAAACCCAGGACGCGCCAACAACTGTAGCATGTATACCTGTTAAGCTGGTATTCAGTAGGTTACATGAGGAGTTGGACGGGTACCATCAGTAATGAAGTTCTGAATGCTGATGATGAATGCGAAATAATAGAGAACAGTAATCGCCATTAGCCTTGTATAAATTCTTAGAGTAATAATCATATTGACCCCCAGATTCAACCTCTTTTCTTTGAAAGCCCCATGTATGTATTTGTTTTGGTCGAAAAACCTGTAGAACAGGATTGTTTATGAAATGAAGAAGCATAGGATATTTTGAGGTATGTATGTTTTGCTGGGCTTTGTATACATGAGAGTGTGATACTTTGATGTGCTCTATGGATAGAAATACATAATGTAGATTTTATATAGATGAACGCATCTTTGTTTTTGTCTCTCTACATATTTCACAAGTGTTGAACCCTAATTTGCTCATTTACGTTGTCATTCATATTGGTCAAATGGAGTAAATAATTTTGATTTTGATTTTTTATTTCCAATATTTTTAAACTAAACCGTGAGTCAATCTTAAATTTATTGGTAATAAGTTAACATTGAAAGAGGTTTGGAGTTTGAATTCTGTTTTCAATTTTTCTGCATTTAAAAGTTAATTTTTGACGTGTTCGAGAAATAATATTGACAGATGTGAGATAAAATTCTAGCTCAATTTGAAGGAAAGCTTCGCACGTATAATCCTTATGAAGCTATACAACTAAAAGTTGATTCCAACGATTGAAATTGTATAGTAACATAGGTCTTATCCGGGAAACTACACAATAGCTTTGGAATATCATTTCTAAACACCAAGGGCTCACTTGATTGTAATGATGAAATTTGGATGGAAAGAAAATGAATTTTAAGAAATTGAATTACCTAGAACTTGTTTCATTGGAAATTATTAATTAATTGTGTTTGATTGATATAATTTTACATTTGGAAAATATTGAAATTTTATGGTTCGTTTGATTGCAAAGGTGAAATTTGGGTAGAAAGAAAATGAATTATATAGAATTGAATTGCTTAAAATTTGTTTTACTGGGAAATGTAATTAATTATGTTTGATTTGTATAATTTTTCACCTTGAAATGTTGAAAGTTTGGTATCCGTTTGACTTTGTTTTTATAGAAATTGTCCATTAAAGTAATAATTTTTTTTACCAATGCGTCTAGAATTTGTTTCAATTGCCAAAAAAAGAAAAAAAAAATTACTATATCGAATGCCATTCGTTTGACTTTGTTTTTTTATGAAAATTGTCAATTAAAGGAATATAATTTATTACAATTGAGAATAGAATTCGTTTCAATTGCAAAGAAAAAAATAAGTAGCCTCGATGAGAATTGGTTTTCAAGGAAGACCAAGAATTGGGTGGAGAATGAAAACAAATTCCAACTTTCATAGAAACTTTTGTGCTATCAAACATGCCTTTAGATCTTTTTCGTTTGACTTTATTTTTCATGAAAATTGTCTATTAAAAAGATATAATTTGTTACAATTGAGAATAAAATTTATTTCTATTACCAAATTTTATTTTATTTTTTAGAAAGGTAAGAGTCGCATAGAAAAACTTTTCCCATCCTCAAAAATTAAGAAAAATGACCAAAAAGGGGGTATGGTGAAAAATCATTTGTCAAGAAAATTTTGTCTATCAAACAAGCAAAAATGTGGAAAGTGAAAAATCAATTCCTAATTCCATGAGAAAGAAATACTATCAAACAGGGCAATGAAATCATTCTAGAAAAAGATGGCTAATTATCCCATCTTTTGACCAAATAACGCTATAGAAAAAGATGGTCAATTATCCCATAAAATTAACATACTAAAATGACCTACTTTATGCTATATGTTTGAATCCCATTTTTTAGGAAAATATTATTTTGTAATGGTAATTTTCTGGAGAATTTATAGATAAAAAGTGAATTTTTTTGGAATTTACGCATAATGTTATTTTACCGATGAATGTGAATGTGTTTGGTGCATATTAAAACGAGAGAATGCATTTTTTTTGAAGTGATGTGATGAGAAATATGTGGTTGAAAAAGAAGGAAATATTATTGATATGATGAAAAATATTATTTTATTGAAGAATGTGTGGTTGAAAATGAATAGAAAAATGAAAATGAAAAAAATAATTTTGGTCAAACGGGGGGCCAAGACACATTATTTCAAAATATATTCTTCAAAACTCATTTTCAATCACACATTCTTCCATAAAATAATATTTTTCATCACATTAATAATTTTTTTCTTACTTTTTTAATTATATATTTCCTATCATATCATTATCTAAGATATATTATTTCCTTAATAATATCCATCAAACACACACAAGAATCAGAAGGGTGAGACAATTTTCAACTTGACAAATAAAAAAAAATCTTATTCAAGCTAAATTGCCAATTGGGATGCCATAAAAAATAATACTTTGCATTGATTTCAACAACATAATTCAAATATTTCAGGATCCCGCCTGAAAATGAAAAAAATAATATTGGTCAAACGGGGGCCAAGACACATTCTTTCAAAATATATTTTTCAAAACTCATTTTCAACCACACATTCTTCCATAAAATAATATTTTTCATCACATTAATAATTTTTTCCTTACTTTTTTAATTATATATTTCCTATCATATCATTATCTAAGATATATTATTTCCTTAATAATATCCATCAAACACACCCAAAGAATCAGATGGGTGAGACAATTTTCAACTTGACAAATAAAAAAAAATCTTATTCAAGCTAAATTGCCAATTGGGATGCCATAAAAAATAATACTTTGCATTGATTTCAACAACATAATTCAAATATTTCAGGATCCCGCCCAAAACTTTCCATCTAAAATATATTTCAGTCCATTTACCAAGATACCCTCAAGTTATATTTCTTTTGCTTTTAAGTCTACACAGTCCGTACTGTGATTAGATCTTACTACTTCTGTTAGATTTCAACGATGGCGGAGGAGGTCCACTATCAATCGGCGAGTCCGGCATTATCCTCGCCTCCGCCACAGTTGAACCCGAGTACTCCGTCCCAGTTAGATAATGGCGACGGAGCCGGTGGCGAATTGGAGGGTTCTCCCAAACCGGAGGTATTTACGGAGACCACGTTAGTGAAGCAGAAAATCGAAATGCTGATAAGCTTGGATCAGAATTATCGGAGACGGTCGCCGAGATTAGTTGAGAATGGCGGAGGAGAAAGCAGTGGCAAATTGATGAATTCAGGGGAGCTGGAGAAATCACCACCACTGAAGAAGCAGAAGACTGGGAAAAAAATTGCATTCTTTATCAGTGACCCGGTTCCCGAGGATGAGGCTAGGCTCCAATGGCCTTGGCGTTACGATGAAAATAAGGTACAATGCATGTTCTTGGTTTGCTTTGTTAATGTGTCTTATTGCAATTCTCCGGAAACAAGTAAAAGGTTGGGATTCTCATGATTTAATGTGATACTGCAAATGTGGATTGATATAGAAGGTCTAGCATAGTTGGCAGGACCAAAGATTTAATTTTTCACTCACCAAACACCTGGCATGAAATTTATATGAAAAATAGACAAGCAAAAAACGAACTCTGGCTCAAATTTAATGAGGTGCAGAAAATCTACACTTATGGAGTTACATCTGCTCTTTGATACTAGCGAAATTTAGTATGAGAGCGGAAGATAACAAGCTTGTTGCACTGATGCAGGGGTTAAGGAAGAACAAGCATTAAAGTCCTATATATCTATTCATTTAGCTAATTGAAACACAACACATTGACAACATAAGTGCTCATACTTTTCTCCTTTCATAAGGACCATGGCGAGTTTCACGGCTGCACCTTTAGTTGAAAATTTTCAGCATCTGATACTCATTTGGCTAATTGGCTTGTGGAAATTAGATTCCTTTCACATCTCCTGAAATATGAACTGTCTAACTTTTGATTTTCAACTTAAGATTAAATATTGTTCAATATGGAATACAGTGGAATCTCTTTCATGACAGTTGACACTCATGTATTAGTTTTTTTATACTTCCATTCAATTCGTGAACGCCATTACCACATCACTGACTATGTTTCAGTGGTACATAAAACATTTTTAATGAATATAGATTTTATTAAAAAGTTGTGGAAATAGATATACTTTTTTCCAACTTCCATATAAAGAACTTAGAAGCAATTTTTATTTTTATATGAAGAACTCTTTGACATTGATATTTGGGTTATTCTCTGTGGCATAATGATTAGGTCCTCCATCTTGTCCTGCTTTATAGTTTGTTATGTGAATGTCCTCCTTTTCCTGTCGTTGGATTAAATGTATTTTGTCACAGTAAATGACTTGGTTTTTGTAACATTTTGATGAATGTTGCAGGGTCCAAAAAATAATGGACATGCCTCAAAATGCGAGTTAGTATCATTTAATGCTTCATACAATGATTCTGAGAACCTTTTAATGTGGTTGTCTTTTCATCATTGAATGTCGTGCACACCTTGTAGGGATGACGACGATGAAGATCAGCTTATTTTGAATATAAAGTGTCATTATTCTCAAGCGAAAGTAGCAAATGTTGTTTTTAGTCTTGGTGATTGTGCATACATAAAGGTAAGTACTTGCCTGAAAGATTTCAGCAAGTATATATGTCGAAGATAACACACTTGTGATTGCTACTTCTTTCTATTGCAGATGTTGCACTTATGCTATCATGTTAACTTCATGCAATGTATTTAGGTTATTTTACCATCACTTCATAATTGAGACATTTATTTAAAATTCAAAAGAAAACACAAGTCTTAGTTGTTTGACATGGATGTATAACTGGTATTTAATGAAAAAAGTGAAATATGAGATTATAATGTTCGAAATTTCAATGCCATGGGTTATTGACAGGAATAAAGGTAAAAAAGCTATATGGAATCAAATTTGGTAGGTCGTAGTAGTGTATAATCATCGTTCTAACCCATGTAGTTATTAATATCAAGAACGTTAGTGACAATTATTTGCCAATTGGTAATTGGGTGTTGTAATATAGTTTGATATCAGCAATGTCAATATTTGTTATGATATACTAGATGAAATTAACACCATACATAATTATCATGTACATGTAAGGATAAAATGAGTTCTTTTAGAAATGGGCTAGTCTGTTCTTCATGTGAGATTCACCAGTCACATTCGTGTCCAGTAGAAGTAGCCACAAATTATTTGTTTGCCGTTAAACAGAATATCCTGACCAGCTAATTGACACATCATTAAAGATAGTAGATCAAAAAATGGAACTCGACTGAAAATGACTCATTTTGAATTAATATGGTTATTTGGGTTCTATCAACCCCAAAATGACTCATTTTGAATTTTGAGTGTAGTAATGTGTTTGTGGCTTTAGTTATTCCAACCTCTTTATCATGAATCATGTTTTTGTCACCCCTTGCACTCTATGTTACGAACTAACCAATTAATTTGGATTATTAAAAGCAATTAATAACACATAATAAAATGAAAGTGAGAAAAACACATAATTTTGAGTGGTAGTCACTCTAAATGTGAGAGTTACATCAACTTGATGCTGTTGCGAAATTTCACCAAGTATGAAGTACAATTATCTAACGCTCTATGTGCTTGATTGTTTACTAGTCATTCTAAACTTTGTTATTTATAACATCTCACTAGTTTCAAGTAGAAAATGTGTTTGAATTCAAAAGAAAACAAAAGTTCCTCATGTTTGGAGATTGAATGGATTATTAGGTTAGTCCATTGTCCTAGTGATGGAAGGGCAAACTTGTGTAATTGTTATTGGAGCCTTTACTTACTTTTTTCAACTCTTATCCCATATTTCTTTATACTTGATGTCAGGGTCCAAAACGGGGTCCTAATTATGTTGGCAGGATACTAGAATTTTTTGAGACAAAAGATGGCGAAGACTATTGTAGGGTTCAATGGTTCTTTAGAGCTCAAGACACGGTAATGATAGCTTCAAATTTTGATCTTTTGTTTTTAAATTTTCTATTTTTACTAATTTAACGTACCTTATTAGGTTATAAAGGATGAAGGGAAATCTCATGACAAGAAACGGCTATTTTATTCTACTCTGATGAATGACAATTTATTAGATTGTATAGTTTCAAAAGTTGAAGTTGTTCAAAGATTACCAAATGTATGTTTCAAGTTCGCATGTTTATATTTTACATTTGATATTTATTTCAATATTATTTGTTTATATTCATTTTTCAATTGTACTAATTTGGTCTTGATGTTCATTCTTACATAGGTAAGTTTGAAAGGAAAACTTATTCCGGAGTGTGATTTTTATTTTGATATGAAATACTCGGTGGATTACTCAACATTCAGTACAATTGTTACAGGTAGGTTGAAATTTTTGGCACAAAACTATAGCATGTTATGGAGCATTTTGCTTTTGTGATATTTGTAAATTTAGCTCATGATATTTGCTTGGGTGTTTTAGTTGTAAGATTATTTTGTTCACTTTTGGCTAATAGTTTTTTCATAAGAAGCATTTACTGCACCTTACAAAAGTGTTGCTCCCCATCATTTTCTAACAGTAAATTTCCCATGTGAGAACTCTCATAGCATTATTTCATTCTATCGTTCTCATTGGCTATCATGTTTCTCCACCATCATATTGTCAAGTCAAGTATTGTAGTAAACTGCCGAACTAGTTGGTAGGCAATAGGGGAGGTGGACAACTGAAGTTGGAATTTACAAGATTGAAAATACAGGAAGATGTACAATAAATAGCTTCAGGGAAAGCAGGCAATTGTGAAAGATTTTGGTGTATTAGAAAGCTAGTGTTTTGAAGGAGAAAGTGGGGTCTGTGGCTTGATAAATATGGGACACGGCTTTGTTGAGTTTTCAAGCTGCTATCTCATGTTATGTGGCTTGTTGAACCACTTGATGTAAATGTTAAGTTGTTAGAAAGGGTCACGCTCATATGTACGTCATTTTAATCTTAGTTTCAACATGTTCCTTTGAGTTGGGATTCAGATAAAAGCTTGACGTGTTTCATTAAATGGGTGGTGTCGTGAATTGAACCCATGACCTTTTCGTGCTTTGATATCACATTGAATCATTTGACCTAAAAGCTCATGTTGAGAGGGCCATGTGTATATCATTTTAATCGTATCTTTTTGGATAATCTTTTTCTT
>CAIGRQ010229764.1:0-10073 GCA_903798375.1 Fraxinus sp. D2006-0159 | reverse complement strand
TATCTGTTGGATTATTGGATCGGATCGGATATAGGCAAATCCAATCCATATTCGATCCATTTACCGTCCTAATTTTGACATAGGGCGAAGAGTACACAGCCGTGTTTGTTTTCTGATAGCAATAGGCAGATTATCACTTGGAGATCTAGGGTTTTCAGATAAAGTTTCATTAGGCCCCATCACCGATTCAAACTCTTTTGGTGCCTCGGGAGCGAAGTTCTCTTTGTACTTAGATTTTGGCCTTCTTGAGTAAACTAGTATCTCCCTGTCATTTTTTTCTACATCTCCCCTTGATTTCAAGTTTCCTTCTGTACATAGCATATTAGACGTGACCAGATTCAGTGCGGGTCGACTCAGAAGGAGAGAGATCAAAGTTGAAGAACTCATCAAGGGACCGATCTACACTCAAATTCTCCCCTGGAGAGAGGGTTTTTGGAAGTAAGGTGTATTTTCAAAGAAGATGACATCAAAGCTAATAATAACTTTTTTTGTGGTTGGATCATAGCATTTATAGCCCTTCCGAGTAGGTGAGTATCCAATGAATACACACTTGAGTGCACGAGAATCAAGTTTGGTTCGATGACGATGAGAGTGANCACGAGAATCAAGTTTGGTTCGATGACGATGAGAGTGAATATAATTAAAGGCCGTACATCCAAACACCTTTAGGGACGTATCAGAATTAAAGCGAGAGGCTAGGAACTATTTCTGGAAAATTTGGAGGGGGTGAGTCGAAGGATAAGGTACGACTAGACATCCTGTTGATGATATATGTGTTGATGAGATTTGTGGCAGTTAGAACGGCATCCCCCAAAATAGTTTTAGCATATTTGTAGTGAACATTAAGGCACGGACAACTTCTAGGAAATGCCTATTTTTTCTTTCTACGATCTCATTTTGTTGAGGGGTATGAACATAGGAGGTTTGGTGGACTATCCCATGTTCTGGTAGATAATTCGTTAAGGTAGTATTGAAGTATTTACTGCCATTATCAGTTCGAAGCATTTAAACTTGTTTTTGAAATTGTGTTTGAATCATGGTGTGAAAATTGATAAACATGGAGCGGACATCTAAATTTTCTTTTAGTAGATAGACCCAACAGAATTGAGTATGAATCTATAAATGTGATAAACCATCTAATGTGTGTGCGATTAGGAATTCGAGAAGGTCCCCATAAGTAAATGTGGATCATAGTAAATGGTTTCGACTGTTTGTATATGGAATTTAGATAAGAGGTACGGTGATGTTTCGCAAGTTCATAGTTTTCACACTAAAAATCAGTAGATGTGTTATTCAAAAATATCGAAAGAATTACACGTCATAAGTATTGAAAATTAGGGTGGCCTAGTCTATAATGCCTAACAAAATTTCACTATCCTTATAGGTAGATGCAGAATCACAAATTGCAATTTGACGTTGTTAACATTTCCAGCACACGGTGAATATGAAGAAAAGAGATTATATGAGTCCGTCATGTGATCGGATGCACCCAGGTCAATTATCCAGGGGGTTTTAAATCTTGAGGATGTAGATAAGGCTCTCAAGAAGTTACCTTTATGGGCTAGGGAGCTTGAAGGACCGTTAGAAGGGGTCGACTAGATGTTTGGAAACTAAAGAAAATTTGGTACAATTGTTCCAGTTGTTCGGGGTTAAATGCACCATTTTGAATAGAATTGTTTTTGTCTCTGCTTAATATCCCCTGCTCCTAGTGTTCTGTTTTAGCTTTCAATCACGGGTTTCCCATGTAAATCCCAACAGGTATCCTCTTTGTGTCCCGATTTATGACAATGTTCACACCAGGGCCGGCTACGTTGTTTTTAGCCTGATCCATTTATTGTTCCTTAGAGGAAATGCTCAAATTTTCAGGCCCATTATTTATTTCTGGTCCATTACTTCTCCCACGCACTGGCCCATAAGATATGTCTTTTCCGTCTATAGGGCTGTTGGCCCAAATTTCCTCTACGATTGTCGGCCAAGAATCCGGCCTCTAACGTCGTCCAAGTCGCGATTAAGGCCGGCCAAGAACTCATAAACCCTTTCGTTCTTGAGTCTCTTTTTATACCGGGTACTTTTGTCGGCACACTTCCATTTCTCTTCGCTACTGAGATCGAGTTCCTGCCAAAGGGAAGTCATCTCCATAAAGTATTCAGTAACCTCCCTCGATCCTTATTTTGCCTACCACAATCGAATCTTAATTTAGATGATATGTGAAGCGTTTTCTGAATTTGAATAGGTTTCTCTTACGAATTCCCAAACATTCTTTGCAGTTGGAAGAAACGGGTAGGTTTTCCCGATTGTTGGTTTCATTGAGTTCACGAGCCAAGCAATGACCATGGAGTTTTCTGATTTCCACTTTGGCAGGAGGTTAGCATCAGCACGTCCCTTTGTTTCGTTGGTATTATAGCCAAGTTTGCCCTTTCCATCAATCACCAATTTTATTGACTGTGCCCATTCACGATAATTTTTTCCATCCAACTTCTCGACTGTGAGTTGAAACGAGGAACTTTTGAGCCCATTAGAGCCAATTATGGGGTTGTTCTCTATTTCGACTTGAGGATTGTCAGTGGTAAGAGACCCCGTGCTATTTTCGAGGAATTCAGTCATGGGTTGCTAGTTAGATTAACCTGGCTGGCTTTGATACCATGAAAACTAGATCAATATTGACGTTTTCTTATTTCATAATCAATATACACCAATTTACATCCTTCTATTGTACAACAATACAAATAAGAAAGGAAAGCAAACTCCTAATTAAGGAGAATAATAATAGCCTATCAGTTTCTCTGTTTAAGGAAAGATTTAGGCATAGTTTCAAATCATCTGTTTTCCTGCCATATTCTCGATTTCCTACAAAGGATCTATGTCAAACAGAGACCAGAAAGTTAGGAGACTGGAATGCTTCATTCATTATGGCAGAATAAGCAAGATGCTGAAGAAATAAAGTTTTAAGCAAGACACAAAGTACTCACAATTTAGCCAATAAAATGATAGAATGCAATATGTTTTCCAATTTTTGGGGTTTATTAGTGTTAAATCATCATTCGTCAAAGATTGTAATGGTGATGCCACCAACTTATTTCGATTTGATGGTTTTGGGTCTTGAGAATAGTTGAGATTAAAAGTTTCATTGGATAGCCTTCCTAGGTGGATTGACCATTTTCTTGTAATATGAACTTTCACGTGTCTTGTTCCCGAATTTTGTTCTCCACATAAAGATGTCTTCTTGAAAAATTAGACATAACTATGCCTTCCACAGAAGGACTTCAACTAAACAGTATATGAACCAGGTTGATACACCTATCCCTAGTTAGATATTAATACAAGTGGACCGGTAAGTTCCAATGACTTCCAAGCATACAGGTAAAACATAAAATAGAGAATTCTATATCAGGAATGAGAAAGAACAAAAGATTGAGTCAATTTACACGTGCATAGGTTTTGAAGATTATTTCCCACAGATATGAGTATTAAAACTACAAATTCGATTATAGATTAGATGCCATGATTCTTAGAGAAAAAAATGACATTTAGCAGTTGACTATGCTATGGGGTTTTTAACTAGGAATTGCCGGGTACAGGTTATCAGTACAAACCATGCACAATGACTTTCACATCTTCTTGCTTGCTGTAACAGTTCAAAGAGATCCTTCCGCCTCCACCTCCACCCCATCCCCTCCCACCAGCAGCACTTATGATACCAAATCCCTTCCTGTCCAGTCAAATCACACCGCTGACAGTTAGATTGTACTTAATCAACTACTGCAACATTCCAATGAAAGTATGGTCTAGAAGAATGGAATATTAGAAAGCTGTATCTAGCTAAATATTTAGCAAGACACGAGAAAGTTAAAAAGACTATAAACTACTTACTTGAGCAGTCAATTCTATTTACAAGAATACATAACTGCTTGGTCAAGTATTAACAAACAGAAAATAAGATAAACAAAACAATTCCATGGAGTGCCTATTTGAAATCCTCAAGTCATTACAGGACACACCAATCCAATCCAACCCACCCACAAACACTGCAAATGGATACCTCTGAAAGCCCCAAAACAGAAATACCAGCAATGAAAGATGTTGGGTGTTGGAAGACATTTATAATTAATTAAGTGTTTCCTCTTTAACATTTTAGATGAGGGGGTTTAACATTGTCACTAGGCAACCAGAGTTGCAAATAGAATTTGCCTTCCTCAAATAAATGTACTTTGATTCTTAGATTATTGTTTCTCCAAGCACCAAAAAGAACCCATATAGGATAAAATTGGGGAAAGTTTTATTCACACTAGTGCCGAGGATAATCAGGTGAAAATCCTTATCTTCTTATGAAAAAACACTAGGAATTTAAGGAAAGAAAAATAAAATAGTACATCTCTCATAAAAACACTTGGATGCAAACTCCTTAAAATTTATCAAATGATCAATCCTTTAATAAAATCACAATATATGTGAAAAAAGAAAAAAAGCCATAGAAAATCCAGGTGCTTTTCTCTCAGCCATCAAATTTCTATCATCCCACTTCCTATTCCCCACTATGTCCCATTCAGCTCCCTTATTAGCTCTCTCATTTTTATTTTTTATTTTTTGGCCAGCAACACCATCAAAAATCTAAAGTCTAGGCTAGTTTTTAGCCCTCCACCTATGATCTTTTCTATGTGAATATCTATCTTTCAGTTAGTTCCTTTAGCTACGAGTAAATCAGGAAATGCATTTTAAGCCCCTGTTTGTTTCCCTTTAAAACAAAACTCTTTAATTCTCATATTCATTTTCAACCACGCATTCCCGCAACAAAATATTTTGCGCATAAACTCAAAACTTTTCCGTACTTTATAACCACACATTTTCCAAAAAAATCACTATTCAAGCATCATTTTCTCTCAATAATAGCCATCGAACAAGGACTAAATATTCCTCGTCGGCTTGAATAGTTCTTTTAGAAGGTCTTACAAAGACAGTAAAATACTGATTTTGTCAGTTTATTTTTACTTACTTTCCAAATTTTTATGAATGAATAGTACAAATGGAATGCATCTTTTCAGAGTACAACACCTAAGAACACGAGCAATAGCTTGTACCAAAATTGTATATTGAAAGGTTATGACTTATGAGCTATGAATTTATCAAGCTGCATAATTTTGACACTGTAAAATGGGTGTGTTCGTGATATTTTGCAAAAGTATTTGTCCACAGTGAACAGTGGTATGTTAATGATTCGGCATTTATATTAGACAGACGTGTAAAAGAATGACGTGAATATGCACGAGAGAAGGAAATAACATGAAATATATGCAGTTTAACAAGGAAGTTTTCTCACAGCTTCTGGGCTTGAATAATGATGCTTCCACCAGATCCCCCGCCCCCAAGTGATCCTCCATCACCACCTTCTGCAGATACAGATCCATTTATATAAAGAATATCCTTTACATCAAGCAAAACACGTCCACCTCCATTTCCCCCATACTTCTGTATATCAGATGTGCCACCACCCTTGCTACCATAAGCCCATGGACTAGACAAAGTTGTCCATGAATAGGCATCACCACCCCAATTATTTGTATGATTAGTTTTCAGACAGGAAGCACCACGGCCACCATGCCCTCCACCAGCTCCATCATTGCTGACTGGTGTTCCACTAGTCTGAGAAGGCGGTGATCCCCCCATGGCTGTCGTATTTATAGATGAATTAGGTCCCATAGTCAGACTGGAAGCAGAAAAAATAACAGTGCCAGAAACTATAGTCGCATTTTGACCAACTTTAACAGTGCCAGATAAATTGAAACTTATTGTACAGCCTTCTACCGGACAAATAATTGATACACAAGGAAGTATCTCCAAGTTCCCGGAGCCAAAGACAAAAATGTCAGTATTTATATGCAGGTTTGAACTGAGCAAACAGGTAGTATTCAATGATCCAACACCCTCCAAGTCCTCGCAAGTAGTAAAATCAACTGTCTGGCTTGAAAATCTCAATTCTTGAAGTCGACTAGTGGCATTGGTTTGAGTTCCATCACTTAGAAATGTACCCGAATGACGATGATTTAATCCTTCCCCTAACATAAAGGAGCCACCTTTGTTCAACTCTGTGCTATGAGAGATCACACACGTTAAAAGATATCCCAACAAAATGCACCAGTAAATGCGATATCGAATTTTCACTGAAAGCATCATCATCCGCCAAAGCAAAATGCTTCAACATTCAAAGATGAACTCGGAAAAACTGCTATAAGTATCAAAGGGCAAGTTAGTATGATCAGTAGAGCCAAAGTTAGATCAGGTCGCTAAAGACATTCTTCAAATCATCCCACTACTTTTCTAATCCTTGTATATCACAGAAACTATTCATAAACAGTGTCGCACCATGATCCAGCACGTGAGAAATTTCCTGTAATCAGAATTTATAACCGGGTATGAATCTGAGCTCAAGAAAATTAAAACAAAAAAGAAAAAGGCTAAATTTTTTCCACCAAGTCTAGAATTTTAGGGGTTGAAGAATTGACCCAGTTCAACCAAACTTGACTAAAATAAGAAAATTCAACATAACTTAAAATTTTCGTTCTAAAACTTAGAAAAAAAAAAGGCTAATTTTTTTCCACCAAGTCTAGAATTTTAGGGGCTGAAGAATTGACCCAGTTCAACCAAACTTGACTAAAATAAGAAAATTCAACATAACTTAAAATTTTCGTTCTAAAATAAAAGGAAAGCTGGAAACGAGATATACAGTAACAAAGAGATATCCATCGGTACGGGGAAAAAAAAAAAATTCAATAACTGCGTAATACACATGCGCATGACTACTGCACACCGCCTTTCAATTCTCGTTCAAGAAAAAGTACATAAATATAAATATATAAAGAGAAAGTGATAAGGAGAGAGAGAACTGACCCAGAGGATGAAATTCAGTTGAATCACAGAAGAGGGTTGGAATTCAATTGTGAAATTCTATGCTTTCTCTTTTTTAACTAATCTTTATAGTGAAAGCAAATCTATTCAGTCAGCGTCTGGCCTCTCTTTCTCAGTCAAGATTGATTGATTCCCTGTTTCTTTTCTTGCTCTGCAAATTAAGAACAAAAAATTGAATAATTTAACATTTGAAAATGGTAGATAGTGGTGGGGGAACGGTGTGATGATGGTGATGGCGATGGGCCCTTAAATTTTTATTTTTTTATTTTTGGTTTGAAAATCCTTTTTGTGTCCTCGTATCTGTATACTGGAGTTGAGTATAGTTACGTAGAAATACAGTTCTGATCGCAGGTTGGGGTTTGGGAGTGGACAGTGTTGGCTTGTTTTGGCTTACTTTTACGTAAAAAGTTACTTTCTTTTTTTAGAATAGCTCTTACTTATCATCAAATTATTCATAGTTGTAAGTGTTTTGTACTTTCACCATAAGTAAAGAGCTATTCTCAAATAATAATAATAATAATTTCAGAAAGTAAGCAAAAAATAAACACAATGAACTTGTTTATAAACAATTACGTATTTTTACTGAAAATTTAATATAGATGTGTTTTGGAAACAATTATGTATTTTAATTATAAGTATGACAAAAGTAACTTTTAAGTTAAGGGTGGATCAGATTATTTGATATTGTGAAAAAACAAGAATATACGAAATCTTGAGTGGTTATAACTTATAAATGATTGATTAAAGATGAGAGAATTGATCGAATCAAGTAGTGTGCTTTCGGCTCATCGGTGGAAGATGTTGAGGCGGTTGAAGGTGGTGTTAAAGGTGAAAATCTTTATGTCCCAACTATTTCATAACATATTGTTTTAGGTGATAATTTAGCTTGATGAGGAGTGCATGGTGGGTGTCAATGCAGAGCATATGGAACTAACAATTGTATCTGTATAGAGCCTAAAGTGGTATGGAAGAAAGTGGGCTATGGGAATTTGTAAAGAGATGAAATATGGATCGATGCGATAATACATTATTAAATGCTTTTATGGGAAGTTTTTGAGTCGATTTGTGGTCTATTATGGGTGCTATGGTGGGAAAGAAATTAAAAAGTGCTGAGAAGGAAAAGGAGGGAGATGGGAATTTTGGTGGGATTAGCTTTTATGTGCATCTACATTGGGAGATAGGTCCATTATTAGTAAGAAGTCGGGGAAGGAGAAATCAGTTTGGAAGTGGTCCGCCTGAAGGTGATCTCAAATTAAACACAAATGTTCTTGTTCAAGACATGGTAGTAGGGTTTCGGACGGTGATTAGAGACGTATAGGGATGGAGCTGGTAGCCTTTTGTTGTAGGAGACATGTGAGATTAAGCTCGTGGTGAAAGAGGTGCTAGCATTTCGCGCTAGTCTTTATGTACCAAACGTCAGAACATCTGGATTTCAATGACAGAATGTGTGGTTAAAAAATAAGATTTTTTTTTTATTTTACATGTAATATTATTTTATTGAAAAATGCGTGGTTGAAAATAAAAGAAAAAAATGTACTTTGAAAATAATGAGTACCAAACAATGGTAAATATATAATTATTAGATTCAAGAGACTCTTTATTTATAAAAAAAAAAATATCTTAAAAAATCTCTCTAAATATAAAATACTCTTTATTATAGAGAGATGCTTAAAAATGAATTATAAGAGACTCTTTATAGTAACTTTTTAAAATAGGGAATGAGAGCATCTCCAAGAGACTTTTTACTTTTAACGAGTATATTCTATCATTTGGAGAGTATTTATAAATTTAGAGAATTAAGATTTTAAATTAGTTTTTTATATTTAACACTTAATTTTACTACTCTCGAAAAATATTTATTTATTTATATTTATTTTAAGTAGCTTTTCTTTAGATTATTTTATTATTTTCCTACATTGAAGATTGAAATACTTTGAATTCATTTAAGATTTCTTGAGAAAAATAAAATGAAGAGTTAAAATAGAGAGTTTGTGACCTTTTAAATGCAATCATAGCTCAATAAAAATAGAGATTTTTGACTCTCTAAATTTGGAGAGCCAAACCTAGAGATGGATTTAGCTCAGCCTGTTAAATCTTTTTAGTATTTAAAAAAATCTTGTAAAAAGATTTTTTATTTGTAAATTTATTTCTTTCTTAATATTAACCCAATTTATAATTTGATCTTGGATTCATCTCTGGGTCCAAACTCACTATTTATTTTAAAAAGTTAAAATAAAGGGATTCTTGAAACTTATTTTTAAATCTTAACTCTTTAAAATAAAGAGCATTTTGCTTTTATAGGATTTCTTTGAGATGTTCTTAGTAAACATTGTTGATTACGAAAAATGGCTTCGGCACGTGGTCAACAGAATAAGTCTTCACGTATACTCCTCCATGCGCACGGTAGCACTCCGTTAATCGCTCGTGGCCTTTTCCAATGGGGATGGAAGCAGCCACGAGCACTCCGACGATCAAGTCTGTATTTCAATCAATCGGAAAGTGGTGCCCGATGGTGAAGTTGTCATCGGGATGTGGTTGAGAATGTGTGTAAATACAGGCTTTTTAGAGTTAAAAGACTAGAATGCCAATATTAGAATGGGGACCCCTTCCTTATCATAGTGTGGGGATATTTATATTAGAGAAAAAGGAAGAGAAGAACCATCACGTGGCCTCGGATCCCTGATGGGTCATCCTTTCATAGGCGTCAATATGTCAATCCATAGGTTGGCGGGCATTAAATGATTTCTGACATAGCAACAGGAGTTGACTGTTTGTAGCCTGCTACACGTCCCATCAATTAAAGGACTTGACTTTGGAGAGATCTTCTCATAAAAAATCTTGACAGGCTAGGGGAAGTGAATGTAGGTCGTAGCAGAGTGTAGGCCTTTGCATCCATTGTGTATGGCGGATGAATTCGATTTGGGTATCAAATTCACTTCGTCCAGTTCAAATTCAGTTTGTCCATCATGTGGCAGGGCAGAATTAAGTAGCGTAATACGTGGCAAATGACCTGGATGGACTAGGTGGAGGGCCTTTGAAGGCCGGTAACAAACATATTTACGTAATTTCTTGGAATCTTAAGGACAACAGTTACTTTTTCCAAAATTTCTCCAGCTTTAGTGTTAAAATGGGTAACTCACTTATTTATAAACTAGTTTTACATCCGTGCAATG
>CAIGRQ010229738.1:0-19316 GCA_903798375.1 Fraxinus sp. D2006-0159 | reverse complement strand
TGAAGGAAACAAGAATTAACCAGATTTTCTTTGGCTGCCAAAGCAATTGCATCAGGACAATATAGAAGACAAAGCGAAGAAAACCAACATATACACAATATTCCTCTTTCCGGATATTCTACAAACACCATCGATATACTTAGTATTTTTCCTAATAAATTCGTGATCACGAATTCTCTTAGGCTGCAATTGCATCAGGAGAATACAGAAGGCAAAGCAAATAACGCTAACATTTACACAGTATTCTTCTTCAAGGACATTCTACAAACACCATGGATACACTAAATCTTTTTCCCAATCAATTCGTGAATATGAATTCTTTTTCGCTATTCCAATCTACCAAACAAAATGGTCCTCCAAGAATTCATCAATTCAGGATCCACGATAAGATGGGGACGAATCAGCTTACCCCAAATGCACCGAAAGTGAGTCCCATTCTGCTTCACCTTAGCCTTGTAAATGTATGCCATTCTTTTTCCTCCAAGAATTCATCAATTCAGGATCCACGACAATGGTTGAATCAATATCATAAGGAAAAGGATTCGGACATGAAAGAAATTGGGTTTTCTGCAGGAAAAATTCTGTTGGAATTGTAACATTTACATTTGATTTTGTCTGTGGAGGAATGCTCAGGAATTGATGGCTAAGGCGACAGGTTCCCTGAAAGAAAGGGTTATTTGAATCTTTCTCCTTTTTCCCTTTCTTTCTTGGCTAAGTATAAACATCGATGTTATATATAGACCAAAGGCGAATTATTGCAAAATCAAATCCGAAATTCCTGTGCTGCGATATCAATAACATTACAAGCACACGAATCACGATAATGGAGTGCCTCTTTGATGATATTATCACGTGTTCTTTTTAAAAATTAATGGACATTACATTAGTGAGTTATGGAAACACTCCAATACTACCAACATGGCAACATTAGTGAAGAAAAAAATACCATACTAGCCTCCGGGACAATCCAAGTTGGCAAATGAAGGGCATTGTTGGGCTTGCAACTTCAGCGTTGAGAGTTCGATTCCTGGTTAGAGCAGCTGTATAATGCAATAATCAATATTGGTTGGAGCAGCTTGGTGATGTAATAACCATGGAGGAAGGCTCCCTTGGGTCCAGGAGTATAAGGGATGCTCAAACCCTGGTTAACTTGGGCATAACCCGCGGTTTACCTCCACCAGTTACTGAGGGGCCGGTGGTCCAGAAAATTAGTCTGGTTAAATTGGGATACCTAGGTACCAAAAAAAAATATCATACTACAAGTACATAATTATTTACATAGTCATGAACAAATGACGACTCCTATTAGTTGATGGGGCGCTTGGGCTCACAGACTCCCCCAATAGGGCCGCCATTTATCCATTATGACACACATCAGATAAAATATTACGTACAAATAGAATTTTTCTTACAAAAAATACTAAAACTATACCCTCCAAGTCCTCAAATATTGTCAAAAAAAAATACCATCATTAATTTCAGGCCTATTTAACTCTCAAAAATTGAAATCACCAAACTATAATTTAACAATTCTTCATCATTGCATTCATTCCTTTGAGCTCAATATTCTTCCATTTAACAAATGAAGGATAAATGGAGAATATAGAGAGAGGAAAGAAGCAACACTAAAATATAAGGTAATTAATTCTTTTTTTATGTTGTAATTAATTCGTTGATGGATTAAATCATTAAATTTGTTCATATGTTCAATAAAATAGAAAAATATTCTACGATCAATCGATGAGTCAAGACGGATTAAGAAAAGCTAAAAAGGATGAATTGGTAGTGGTGGTGTAGTGAGGTGCGTGGCGCCGTGTGGGGTTGGGGTGTGAATGTTGGAATCGAATTGGAGAAGCTCTCTCTCTCTCTCTCGTTGAATGAATTCTGTTTTTACAATTCTTTTTGTTTTTGTTTTTTATTTCCCTATTTTTTAAATAATTTTAATTTCTTTTAAGCGTCTAAAATTAGAATGAAGTTTTTACCCTTCCTAAAATGGGTCAAATGAAGTCAATCACGGAGTAATGAATTTTTGGGCGAAAGTAAAAGGTTAGAGGCTGTGGGTCAAAAATGAAAAGCTACGCGACAATTTACAATTTTGAAAAGTTTAAGGACCCAATTGCAATTTTCTCCTAATTGGAGAATTTTTGTTCGAAAAATGTACAAACGCTCGGGATGCTGCGGTCGATGGCGGTGCCAGACTGAGAATGGCGATTTGAAATGGTGAAGGTGATGCAAGCTTAATCCCAAAAAGATCGAGATTTTTTTTTTCTTAGGAGCCTGTTTGGTAACAATTAAAATTGAAAATATGGTCGTTATTGGATCCATCCGTCTAATAAAAGTCAACAATAACGGTCAATTTTTAATTTTAATCCGATTTTAATCTATACCAATTGATTAATTGCATGGATTTTTTTATCCAACCAATTATTTCCACCGTTAAAAATGGATATTGTATTAACGGAAGTCCGATTTTCGCGGGATGAATTCTTGACTCCGACTTCTCCGATAAGCACTCTCCGGCAAACTATATATAGTTACTTTTGCAATACACAACACATCCTAAATTTTCATANAGTCCGATTTTCGCGGGATGAATTCTTGACTCCGACTTCTCCGATAAGCACTCTCCGGCAAACTATATATAGTTACTTTTGCAATACACAACACATCCTAAATTTTCATACTCTACTTTCAAAAAATAAAAATCATATTCATTTCTCAAAATCAAGATTTATCTTCCTCTCCTTCTTGATTTTGAGACAACTTCATTTTTCATTCAAGATGACGTTCCTCATTGATCAGCCTAAGCTTGGTAATAAATTTTTTTCAGTATCTATTTCTATTTCTATTAATATTATCATTCAAAATGTACATGGTTTCTGTATTTCTGTTGATGAGTTGATCTAAGTTCTGGGTTTTCAATTAAAATTTATATGTGACCTCTGTTAGTATTCATAAATTGTTTATTATTTCCCTTTTTGGAGGAACAGATGGTGAAGTCAATGAGAAGAAGTTCTCTAACAGTGAAGAAATGGATTTGGTATTGGATGGAGGATTTGTAGTCCCCAATGCCAATGCATTTGGCCACGCCTTTAGGTCCTTTTACTTCCCTAATCACGTTCGCCACACTGTACCAAACTGCACAATACATTACAATAAACAAGATTTTATCCGCATTCTTCCATAATCATGTTCAGTACTATCTCGGGCTTAGTAATTTTACTGGAGTAATGTAAAACAGGGATTATAATGCTGAAAGTGAAAGGCAAGAAGGGGTGGAAAACTTCTACAAGACTAATCACACATGTCAAACTTATGACTTTGTAAGTGCTATTCGAAAAAATTCATCTTCGTTTATTTATTTATTTTTAACTTTTTTGCTATTCGGATTCTTACAATTCCTTGATTTGCAGGTGAAGAAGATGAGAGAAGAGTATGGAAAACTGGACAAGGTAGAAATGGGTATATGGGAATGCTGTGAACTTCTCAACGATATTGTTGATGAAAGTGATCCTGATTTGGATGAGCCTCAAATTGAGCACTTATTGCAGACAGCTGAAGCCATAAGAAGAGACCATCCTGCTGAAGATTGGCTGCACTTGACTGGCCTCATTCACGGTACTCCCCTGTTCTTGATCCTAAATATGCTACTGTTATACTTTCTAATTCCACGGAAAAAGGCTTGGGGAATTTTTATCGCAAGGTCTTTGCTTAAAAAACTTCGTTTAAAAGGTTTCTTCTTTCTTCTCAATTCACCCCCTGATTGTATTTGGAACAGAAGTTTTTCAAGTTCAATGGTGGTCAATTAATTTAAACTTGTTTGGATTTTAGATCTTGGGAAGATTCTTCTTCATCCTAAATTCAGCAAGCTGCCTCAGTGGGCTGTTGTGGGCAAGTACTACTGCTAATGCAGTTGAACTGAAAATTAGAACAAAACAATAACTTTTTGAAACTCAATTGCTAAATATCAATACGAGTACATTTTACAGGTGACACCTACCCTGTTGGATGTGCTTTTGATGATTCAATTGTTCACCACAAGGTATTTTTCCTCTCCAATGTAATTTGAGCAAGAATTAACTTTCGCCTACATATTTCTCTGCTCAACTTTAATCACGTTTCTCAAGAATTATGAAATGTGTTTTGTGCTTATGATGTAGTATTTCAAGGAAAATCCCGACTTCAAGAACCCCAAGTACAATACCAAAAACGGAGTTTACAGTGAAGGTTGTGGACTTGAGAACATTCTGATGTCATGGGGGCATGATGACTACATGTATATGGTACTTGTTCAAACCCTCGATTGCATCTTTTCTAAGTTGGAATGTACATTACTAGATAGTAATAAGAGAAAAAAAAATGTTAAAATGTTATCTTTTACCGTACACTTGTCCAGTGTTACTGGGACAATCTTGATGTTGTGTTATCCCTTAACAAAACAACAAAAGCACAGGTTTTTAATGAGGTACTAATAAAATCTTTTTCAGGTGGCAAAAGAAAATAAAACCACTTTACCCTCAGCTGGTCTTTTCATTATCAGGTTCCACTCATTTTACGGTAAGTAAATTGAACAAAAAAAAAAAATGCAATGTACCTCAATGATTCAGAAGGATGCCTATAGATACACATAGTGTCTTCATATGATGATTCCATCGTGCAGCTATGCATAGGTCAGGAGCATACAAACACTTGATGAACAAGGAGGACATGGAGAATTTGAAATGGCTAAAAATCTTTAAGTAAGATCACTAGTATCCATACAAAGAAGAAAACAGTCATTCATATGCGCACTTGTCATGTGCCTCATTTTTTGTTTTCTTCTTCCTTTTCTTCCACTGCAGCAAATATGATCTATACAGCAAGAGTAAGGTCAGAGTCGATGTCGAGAAAGTCAAGCCATATTACCTCTCTCTCATTGAAAAGGTGAGATCAAGTTTCTGAACTATTCCCACCCTTCTTCACGCATAGTACTAAATATGACTAGACAGTACAATGAATGACATTTTAACATACTATGATATGTTTTTTGCAGTATTTTCCAGCAAAGCTAAGGTGGTAAGATGATGGATGTTTTGAGAAGTCAATGATGCGCGATGAAAGTAGTATTATAGCAAGGTTTCCAGTGGAATAATGTACATATTCTTTGATGTTCTGCTCTCGGGTTTACCGGGTAAAAACAACATTAATATAAATAAAATAATTTTTTAGTTTAAACTGAGTGTTGCAGCATTTGTTTGAAACTTTTTGAGTACCACGCTTAGTGTTGTTAGTTGTTACTCAACGTTTGTGTGGGCATTTTTTTTCCAAAATTTCCCATATCCAACTGATTTGGCTAGTTCTATTTGATTAAGTTGATATTTAAAAAATTTCGATTGTTAGAATCGTAAATTCTAACAATTAAGTTACTTGTATGAATATACATGAAATCGAACTATCGCTTTTTTTTATTTATTAATATTTAGAAACTGTTAAAATAACATGAGGACGTGTAGGTTTATGCCAAATTTTTGTTTACGACCTATGACTCTGTACCTTTCTCGAATAATGTTCGAACTGATTTTTAAAACATCGATAAGGATTTGGATTTGTAAAATGATGTTTGTACAGAAAGATTTTATACAGAAAAATTACAGACACTCACATGGGGGTGGGCTCATGTGAATTAAATATTGTCCAAAAAAGGGGTTCCACCTATTGTGTGTTATATGTAGACTATCTGTATATTTATTTTTTTGGTACACTAAGCACGGTTGTTTGGATTTCACCTCTTACAAGCCTAACCTTTTTAAGATGAAATTTCGATACTTATATATGTCAAACAAGCAATTCGATTCATTTAAAACTCAATCCATCAGTTGAACTGCAAGCTTAATGTTCGCAGATCGATCATTACTTTTCATGTTTAACAGCTTAAGCATGAATGTTGTGTTTCCATTCGTTGTCACTGATTAATTTACCTCAGCGAACCATCATTGTTCAAGAAAGTATAGGTCAACTTCAAGGACGTGTCAATTGACTAGACAACTTCTGCTTAGATAAGATTTTTTACGTGACAGACGGTCCAACACATTTTTACACATCTCTAGCTTAAAGAACAATCTTGTAATATGTATTTTATTATACTCTGTCTTTCCAAATTCTCTATGACAAGACAATTGTAAAGACAGGTCGACAATGCTCATTTCCGGACCACGTATTTTACTTGCCATACATGATACACATTTTGACATCTTCTTTCTTGAGCTCCTCTGCCGATGGCACAGTGGTGGCTGCAGAATTGGAAATTTGAGAGAAGTTGAAAGCTAGGTTTTTTCAAGTCTCAAATATATTTGACAGCGGGTCTTTTTTGGGCGGGTTAGAGGTCCATTTTTTTAGGCCCCTTAAAAAATGAGGCATAGGCCATTGCCTAGTTGACTTTGGTCCAGTGGTACAGAATGTGAAGTGGTGGCAGATGCTGCAAATTAAATAATATGCTAAGAGCCTTGCCTGTAATGGGAAAGATATTTGAATCTTTGTTATTAACGAAATTGCTATCTAGTGTGACATATTAATATGCTCGCTCTGATGCGCAATTTGATCAAGCACAACTTTATAGAGTATTCAATTAACAAGATGCCATGCTAGACATGAGCTACGTGTGGAAATCTGATGTCAAGTCATTTTTCGTATCATTGATTTTGGCATTAGTCAATAATCTTTAATCAACTGATACGATGAAGGCAATTTGTATACACATACAAATCAACTAGAAATCTTTTGAGGGGATACTGTGTAAAATAACACACTCATTTTTCGATAGAATTTACTCTCTTTTACATATAGAAATTATTTTGGAGCATAGTTTGAATTTAGATCCATTAGGATGCACAAGTAATTTAGAGAAAATACATGCAGCATTTGAAGTACACTGCAGGACACTTGGGTCATAAAATTTTGCATCAAGCCAAAAAAAAATTATGAAGCTAAAACTCCCATCCACATCAGATAAACTGTAAGAAGCATGCAAGTTTCAAGATTAAAAGCAAGGCTTTTACCAATTGAGATTATGATTATAAATAATAATAATACCTGCTAGAAAATGGAATAACATCTTAAGCAGGCATTGAATAAGAGAGAATTGCCTATGCTTCCAAAATACCAAGTAAAAACAAAATGAGATGCCACGAAAATAAACCAAAATATTCAGACATTAAACACCAGGGAACACAATGAGCTTAATCAACCTCCTCAATCTTGGGACCAGGTCCGGTGCTACCACTAGGGGCAGGGCCATCATCATCCATGGCTGCACCACCCATATCACCACCAGCACCCTGGTACATCTTTGCAATGATAGGATTGCAGATGCCCTCCAACTCTTTCATCTTGTCCTCGAACTCATCAGCCTCCCCGAGCTGGTTGCCTTCTAGCCATTGGATGGCCTGCTCAATTGCATCCTCGATCTTCTTCTTGTCGTCAGCTGGGAGCTTGGAGGCAATCTTCTCATCCTTCACGGTGTTCCGCATGTTGTATGCATAGTTCTCCAATGCATTCTTAGCCTCGACCTTCTTCTTGTGTTCTTCATCCTCAGACTTGTATTTTTCTGCTTCCTGAACCATCTTCTCAATTTCCTCCTTTGAAAGCCTACCCTTGTCATTGGTGATAGTGATCTTGTTCTTCTGGCCAGTGGTCTTGTCCTCAGCAGATACGTTTAAGATACCGTTGGCATCAATGTCAAAGCACACGGTAATCTGTGGAACACCCCTAGGAGCAGGAGGAATGCCAGAGAGCTCAAATTTACCAAGAAGGTTGTTGTCCCTGGTCCTTGTTCTTTCTCCTTCATAGACTTGAATCAAGACACCAGGCTGGTTGTCTGAGTAGGTAGAGAACACCTGTTCCTTCTTTGTTGGGATGGTTGTGTTCCTGGGAATCAAGACGGTCATGACACCACCAGCAGTTTCCAGACCAGTAGAGAGAGGAGTAACATCCAAAAGCAAAAGATCCTGCACCTTCTCATTACCCTCACCGCTCAAAATAGCAGCCTGGACTGCAGCACCATAAGCAACAGCTTCATCGGGGTTGATGCTCTTGCATAGTTCCTTCCCATTGAAGAAGTCCTGCAACAATTGCTGGACCTTGGGAATCCTAGTGGAACCACCAACAAGGACAACATCGTGGACAGTACTTTTGTCCATCTTAGCATCACGTAGACACTTCTCTACTGGTTCCATACACTTTCTGAACAAATCCATGTTTAGCTCCTCAAATCTTGCACGAGTGATGGTTGAGTAAAAATCAATACCCTCGTATAGAGAGTCTATCTCAATGGTGGTTTGGGCGGTGGATGAGAGAGTTCTCTTTGCTCTCTCACAAGCTGTCCTCAATCTCCTGAGAGCCCTGGGGTTACCAGTGATGTCTTTCTTGTTCTTTCTCTTGAATTCTTGAACAAAATGATTAACCATTCTGTTGTCAAAGTCTTCGCCTCCAAGGTGAGTGTCACCAGCAGTTGCCTTCACCTCAAAGATACCCTCCTCGATGGTCAGAAGAGATACATCAAAAGTACCACCTCCAAGATCAAATATCAATACATTCTTCTCACCAACACTGGTTGCCTTCTTGTCAAGACCATAAGCAATGGCAGCAGCTGTTGGTTCATTGATGATACGCATCACATTCAGACCAGAAATCACACCAGCATCCTTGGTTGCTTGACGCTGGGAATCGTTAAAATAAGCTGGGACAGTGACCACAGCATTCTTAACAGTTGAACCAAGGAACGCCTCAGCAATTTCTTTCATCTTAATTAAAACCATGGAAGAGATTTCCTCAGCTGCAAATTGCTTCTCCTCGCCCTTGTGGTTGACTACAATCATTGGTTTATCACCGGGTCCAGGAATGACTTTGAAGGGCCACAACTTAATGTCACTCTGCACAGAGGCGTCACTGAATCTCCTACCTATCAACCTCTTGGCATCTGTAAAAATGCAGAAAGACGAAGAATAAATTAATTTAGACAATCGGACAATTTAACCCAACCCACTGCACATAAAACAATTATCATTTTAATTTAACAGCTTGAAAAAATATTGCAGCAATGACTAGCTCACAGTTGATACATCAGAACATTGTTCTCTCAATATACAGACTTAAAACATTTGATTACAAGCTAGATGAAAAACGACACCGAACTGACACATTTTTTTATTATCAACTTACAATCCATTTTAACGAAATGCAGAACTAGATATAAAATCAAGAGAAAAACAACACAAAGATGACATCTTTCAATTGTCAATTTCCGATATTCGTTTTAATGGGGCACGACTAGATATAGAAGAATCCTTAGATAAATATGCCTATGAATAATTAGAATTAACATTGTTGAGGTATATGGTTTACCAATGAAAACAATTCATAAGTAAAAAACAAATAATTATGCTAGTTCAAGCTTTCCCGTAACTTATGCAACCAATAATGAATCGACAACAAAAGGCTACAGAGATTCATGCAAGAATACTTTCCTCCACTTGTTGAAGTCATATTTAGTATTGTCAAAACTAAATCAATGGAATGAAAAACAAAATACATAACAAACCGCATACAAATGGCTTCAAACATCGATAATTTTAAATCATCAAAGGAGAAGGCCAAACTAGATCTATACCGTAAGCTCGAGCAACTAAGCACATATTCTATGAAGTTAACGAAGCGTTAACAAAGATAATAGATCTACAATATAAAAAGCACAGAAGTAAATAATTTTTAACATTTCCAATCACAGATCTAGCAGAATAACACGGAGCGAAATAAAACTCGTGTGAATATGTAAACATTAAAAAGAACAGATCTTACCAAAGACAGTGTTCACCGGGTTCATGGCAACCTGGTTCTTAGCGGCATCACCGATTAGCCGCTCGGAATCGGTGAAAGCCACATAAGAAGGCGTTGTTCTGTTTCCTTGGTCATTGGCAATGATTTCCACCCGGTCATGCTGCCACACGCCAACGCAAGAATACGTTGTACCGAGGTCAATTCCGATCGCTGGTCCCTCTCCTTTGCCTGCCATTGATGACTATTCACTCAGATCTGAATCAGCGATATTTTTTTCACGTATAAGAGAGAGATATTTGTTTATTGAAACTAGGGTTTCAAGATATGAAGCATGAGGTCGAGAAATGGAGAGTATATATAGGTACAACTGAGTCTGCCATTGAGTTTTCTTTCGGGTTCGAGAATGTTCGAATAGATACTAGCCGTTGGATTCGTTGTGGAAAAGTATTTGACGGTGTGGGATTCTATCCGTTAATTTCGGTAAACAAAAGGCAGCCCTGGCACACACGCGTCGCCTGATTCCTTCTAACTTGAAAATGAAACTACTCAACTAAATTGCAATAACCGTCCTCTACTTTTATTATTTTTGCATTATTATCCTCGACGTTTAATTTTCTAAGGTAATTGTCAATATCTCATGTTTTAGTAACCAAGAAAAAAACTCAACTACAGATACCCACGGTGGAAATGGCATCAATTAGACCACTGGAAAGTGATGAATCTGAACCCAAACAAATACGAACCTGAATCGAGTAAAGTAGAGGATATCAAATCGGACGCTTTTCACTGGACCATTTTCCTCAATTGTGGGATTTTAAAGTGAAGGAAATGGTCGTAAAAACCCATCCAAACCGCTCAAACCTACCAACCTAATCCAAAGTAACCAATTTGGGTTGGTTTTTAAGTTCAATTGGGATGGGTTGTATTGGGTTGGAAAATCAAATTTGAGATCGGATTGAATTGGATCTCGGGTTATAAATTAAAACTCATTTCAACCCAACCTAACCGAACTCGATGAATTAAAAAATGTAATACCTAAAATAGAAAAATCTAAATGGACACAACAGTGAAAACAAAAGAAGGATTAGAATGTACAAACGTCCTCCTTTTTTACATAGGCTAATTGGTGTGAATATTATGTACAAATGCAAAATAACTTGGTGATAAACTAAAAAAGAATTAATCTAGATGTACCAAAAGTTTTACCTAATCTTTTACCTAAGGGACACATAGCGGCCCCCTAACCCAGCACCCCCCAATAGGGAGCCGCCATGTGGCCCTTAGGTAAAAGATTAGGTAAAACTTTATGGTTTTCTAGCATAGTCCACTAAAAATTAAGGACGTGGCAATGAAGTGAATAAATCTCAAAAAAAATTAGAAAAAAAAAAGTTCCATAGCTTCAAACTTATTTATAAACTAATTTTTCAAAAAGATTTCCGTATATATGTTAAAAATAATGGAGATTTTCAAGTGACTTCAAACTTAAAAAATTGTTCAAATTAAAAAAAAAGAAAAACAAATGAATCGAACTTGAATTGAGCCCACCCCAAACCGACCCAACCCAAGCTTTGATCGGTTTGGGTGGATTAATTTTAAATTAAACAGACCATATTAGGTTGGATAAGACCTAACACAACCCGTGCCTAGCTCAATGTTTCTTTATAAAAAAAAATAAGGATGTTATCACATTTAAAATAGTGCCCGAGTCTATGTAGATCTGTAAACACTCACTGACAAATGCATTCCCCATGCCATCGAAAGCCAAATTATTTGAAACAACCAACAACAAAAATATTACGTTAGGTCACTATGCATAACTTAGCTTCAACTTTTGGCATATGAAACGCAGATGAGTTGGTATATTGACTCCGAATGTATTACTGTAAAGCTATGCTATTTTCCCTGTACATATTCAGGGGGACACTTGTTTCCCTGACATTAGCCAGATGAATCCCTGGCATCTTTCATCCGACCAATGCCAAGGAGACTAGTTTCTCCTTAGTATTGTATAGAGGAAAATCCCATGAACATATAGATTTATTCATTATTGTAATCATCTTGGTTCGTAATCAACTTGTTTAGAAAAAACAACAACAAAAATATTCAGTTAGGTCAATGTTGATATTGACATTTAACGACGAAAGATGGAGAACAAATGGGATTAGATTCTTCATTAGTTCTAACTAAGCGAGTGAGATTACATGTCTAGTAATAGTTTTCGTTGTTAGTCCCTATTTTTTCCTCGCCACTAGACGAATCTACTCTGGAGCTACCTGTTTTTCCCAATATTCGCATCACCACGAATCTTCCTCCCCCAATAGCTAAATTTATGCTAGAGCCACCACTTTTTCCTATATTCACACCACCAAAAGAGCTACCTGAGCTACCATCGTGGATCACTATGCGCAAGGCGGCTGCTGGCGGTGGTCTTGTGTGCGCAGTGACACTCATCGTCATTGTTGTGCGACGTAGCACTCTTGAGAGCGGCTATTTGCTGTGGATCGAGATCGGAGAAGAGAAGTGTAATTTAGAATTCTTAGGTTTTGGGATTTGGTTGGATATAATTTAGGGGTTAATTTAACCAAGTCACTGAACTTTGAAGTTGTTACCACTTACTCGTTGAACTTTAACGTGTTACCGAACACCCACTCATCTTTCCTTATGGTTACCCATCCACCACTCACTACACTCCCGTCTTTTAAAATTGACAGAAAATTACACGTGGCTAACGATAATCTTACGTGGCAAATACTATCCGTTAAATTGATAACACGCTTGCTTGCAATTGAATGATTCATCATCATTGGAGGTCAATTGATCCTTATTATTAGTATAGTAAAGATTAGAGAAACCAACCATGTAAAATTAAAGTCAATTAACATAAATACAAACAGGTCCACAATCAAAAATAGGATACACTGCCAATTAAATAGCTTAAAACTTCCAAAAAAAAATGCTAACTGATTAAAATCATAAGATTATCGCAAATAAGATACACTGCCAATTTGATAGCTGCCTTTTGAGCTGGGCGTTGTCGTCGCGGAGGGCTTTGAGCTGGGCAATGGTGGATTCCTTGCGTCGGGAGCTAACGACAGGTTTGGGAATTAAGGGTTTGAAGTGAATGTCATGGGAATTGGGGGTTCTCTTCCAGTTAGCAGATAAAATGAGGGAGAAAGAGTGAATTTAGAAGGAAAATGTCGTGTGTTTTAATTCCACGTTGTCAATTTAACGAAGTAGTGTTTGTCACGTAAGAAAATCGACAGCCACGTGTAATCTTCTGTCAGTTTTAAGAGACGAGAGTGGAGTGATAGGTAACCGTAAGGAAAGATGAGTGAGTGTTCGGTAACGCGTTAAAGTTTAATGAGTAAGTGCTAACTACTTGAAAGTTCAGTGATTGTTGATTAAATTTACTCTATAATTTAGAGAGGATATAGAGAAAATTTAATAATATTATTATTGATATTAAAAAGTAGATTATGACCTGATTTTTTACTTAAGTTTTAAACTTATTTTTGAAAATTAAAAGTTGAAATTCAAACGTGAGTGGAATTTCAACAACTTCTTTTTAGATAAATTACTTTCACACCACCAAAAGATCTGCTTGAGCTATCGTCAAACTTGACATAAATGTTAGTAATCAGTCGATTAATAGCCTTTTGGGGCATAACTCAGTGGTGCAAAGGATATGAGTGAGATAGTCTCAGCTGAGCAAGTAGCTGCAGTGTGAGGGTTTGATTCCTACCTCAACGAGGTTTGGAATTGGACTCTTTGTGGGCACTAGTATAGCAACTCTTGTACCCTAACCTGTTGAGACACATCCTACGATTTACCTCATCCACAATGCTCTAGGAGCGGGGCGATTAGGGACCCTCAATGTTGGGATTCAACCTTTTTTTAGAAATCAGTCGATTAAGGGAAAATTTCAATCATGGTTCCAAACTTTTTTTCTCGCAAACTTTACCCAAATTTTTAGATTGTGCCCCCTGCCATCACAAACCTTTGGTTGATACCAAACAATTATTTTGACAACATTCCAATTAATGATAAAATGGTAACCTTTTATAAAAAAGGGAAATGAAAACCCGACTTCTATTTTCCACTCCCGTCCCATCTCACGCCACACAACCCCTACCATCAACCAAGCCAATTAATTCGGTCACCAACGATGTAGCCAGTTCCCATAATATCTTCAACCAGCTCTATATCTGAATTGGACCCTTATAAAATCTTAAGCTAAGATATTTAGTGAATTAGATTTCATTCATGTTTCTATCAAGTACAATGTGTTCATTATATAGTAGTATAAGCTAACAACTCTACTAAAGAAGTGCAAGTCTTGTTAGTTGTTACAATTAAATCCTTTTTTTGTGTACGGAATTTTAACAGCTAGATATCAATAATCTTCGTAGTAGTTTCTACAATCTTGGACTCATTTTGAACGTGTGACTCAAACACGCCCCCTCAATTGAAGGGGAAGGTCTTGAACATGAAGATTGTCCTTCAACAACAAAAAGTGTGGAGAGCTTAAAGGCTTAGTGAGGATATTCGCAATTTGATCCTTGGAAGAGATGAAACTAATTGAAAGTTGTCTTTTAAGAACTTGATCTCTAACATGATGGAAATCAATTTCAATATGCTTCGTTCTAGCATGGAAGACATGATTTACACTTAAATATGTTGCACCAATATTATCACACCATAGTCGAGGGGAACCAGAAATTGGCAAACCAGTTTTAGAGATGAGAGATTGAATCCACTGCAGTTCAACAGTAGTGTTTGATAGAGATTTATACTCAGCTTCGGTGCTACTGCGAGCGATGGTAGGTTGTTGTTTGCAAGTCCAATCGATGAGGTTTTGGCCTTTAAATATGCAATAAGCACCAATAGAACGTCGATCATCTGGATCATAAGCCCAGTCTGCATCAGTAAATGCTTGAAGCTCATGAGAGTATGTAGCAGATAAGAACAGGCCAGTGGAGATAGAGTGCTTAAGATACCGTATTATCCTCTTAACAGCTTGCTAGTAAGGAACCTTCTTGAGTGCATGAATTTGCTAACACGGTGAACAGCATAGCCTATGTCAGGCCGGGTATAAGAAAGATATTGGAGGCCACCTACAATGCTGCAGTATAGTTGGGCATCTTCAAATGGAGTACCTTCATATTTGGACAAAGTACAAGTGGTTGACATTGGTGTAGTATACGGTTTCACTTTGTCCATAGCAGCCCAAACCAAAAGATCAAAGATATATTTAGTTCTGATAGCCTCAATGCCAAGGAAGAATGATAGATTCCCTAAGTCTTTTACTGAAAATTCTCGACCAAAGAGTGTGACATAGTGTTGTATTGTCATCTCATCGGAACCCGTGACAATGATATCATCGACATAGATAAGAAAATAAACCTTCAGATCACAATGGTTAAGAATATATAGTGAGCTATCTGATTGGCACCCTTTGAACCCAAGTAAAACTAGTTTGTCTGTGAGACGCGAAAACCAAGCCCGACGCTTGACGAAGGCCATAAATACTCTTTTGCCGCTTACACAAATAGGAGGGAAAGTCTGGATGAATATAACCAGGAGGTTGAGACATGTAGACATCCTCATGAAGATTACCATGCAGAAACGTATTTTGGACATCAAGTTGTTTGATTGCCCACTTACGTGTATGGCAATGGATAACAGCAAGCGAATGGTGATGGGCTTTACTACCGGACTAATAGTATCAGTAAAGTCAATGCTCTGTTGTTGATGGTAACCTTTAGCTACAAGACGAACCTTAAAGTGTTCCACATTTCTATCAGCTTTTCTCTTGATTCGATAAACCCATTTGCAACCGACAACATTCACGTTGTACTGTAGTGGAATAAGAGTCCGAGTGTTGTTGCTAAGTAAGGCATCAAACTCTTTGTTCATAGCCGCACGCCATGCAGCGTGCTTTACAGCTTCAGTAAAACGTATAGGTTCAACGGGAATAGAATTCCCTGCAACAATTAGAGCTAGAGGTAAAGGATATTTAGTGGCTGAACCTGCATATGGTATTTTTGGTTTGAGAGAGTTTGTTTTGGAACGAGTTACCACTTGATGATGTGGTGGTGGAGCAGTAGTAGCAACTGCTGAATCTGCTGTAGCATCCCTTGCGGAAGCATCTCGTTCTACATGATCTTGGATTGACACATTTATTGTCAATGGTTCAGAAGCATGAGGAGATGAAGATGACGTAGTTGTACCTACAAGAGAGATGTGTGTGTAAATAGAATTTGTGTAAATTAGAAGCTGTAGCAGCGTGGCAATTTGAAGAGGATTCGAACTGTGTTGAGCTGGGGGTTGATAAGGTAATTGATGCTCATTAAAGACAACATGACGGGACACAAATACCTTTCTTGTTGTCAAGTCGAGACACTTGTAGCCCTGATGACATAGACTATATCTAACAAATACAAAAGTTTGAGACCGAAAATCAATTTTATGTTTGTTGTAAGGTCGTAAATTGGGCCAACATGCACAACCAAAAACACGCATGAAGTTATAGTATGGTTCTTTTTGTAAACTTGTTCAAATGAAGACTTATGATCCAGAATTTTTGTTGGCAGATGATTGATAATATATGTGGCAGTTAAAAGGGCATCTTCCCAATAGTTTTTGGGTAGTTTTGAGTGAGCTAGTAATGCTAGACCCATTTCTACTATCTAACAGTGTCTTCTTTCGACAAAACCCATTTGTTCATGTGTGTGAAGGCATGAAATGCGATGTACAATACCATTGGTTTTAAAATATTGATTGAGTCTTCTATATTAACCTCTCCAGTCTGATTGTATAGCTGTTATTTTGGTATTAAAGTGATGCTCCACAAGAGCTTGGAATTGGAAAAAAATTAACTCGACAACAGACTCTTGTTTTAATGGAAATAACCAAATGAATTTTGTAAAGTGATCAACAAATCATACATAATAACGAGAACCATAAGTAGATAAACATGCGGTTAGACCTCAAACATCCGAGTAAATTAATTCAAGAGGCCTGGAAGCTTTAAATTCAGAAGATTTAAAAGGAAGGTTATAGCTTTTAGCCATTTGACAATCAGAGCAAACATAGTGTCTCTTATTCTTGACAACTGGAAGTTTATTTGTAGAAATAACTTGTTGAATAATCTAAAAGAAGCGTGGTCGAGGCGATTGTGCCAATCAGAAACTGACACATGAGCACCTGTGAAGGCAGCATAAGTGGACTTCTGAATGGTGAAAAATAGTAAAGAACATCACGAAGACAACCTCTATGTTGGATGTTGGCCAAGTAGTCCTTTATGATAAAGAAAGAATCATGAAATTCAAAGAAAACACGATTATCTTTAGTAAACTGATGAACAAATAAAAGATTTTTAGTGATGGCAGGAACCACAAGCATTTGATCTAGAAGAAAAGAATTTGATGGAGTAGATATTTGTGAAGAATCAAGATAAGAAATAGACAAACATGGTCCATCTCCAACCTGAATTTCATCTGTACCATGATATTCTTCACTAAGAGCGAGGTTGTTCACATCCGCAGTCATGTGGTGAGTTGCTCTCGTGTCAGGATGCCAAACAGGGTCTGCGGTATGTGAGGATGAGGCAAGCATAGCATTTGGACTTTTGGACTGTTGGAAAGGGCGGAAAGTGATATCAAACTTGTGGAAACATTTGTGTACAGTATGTCCAGGTTTTTCGCACAGTTGGCACCGTAAGTTGGAACGTTGAAAGCCTCCGGAGTTGTTGTTGCGATTGTTGGAAGGGTTGTAGTTTTTGGTGGTGGAGTTTCCACGAGTGTTGAACCCTCCTCAGTATGAAGTATCGCTATGAGATTGGAAGCCATTATAAGAACCCATGCTCCTTCAACGGGGCTGATCAAACTGTTTAGTAGCTACATTAGCACTTGTAGCAGAAAGTGGTTGGGTGTTGTGCAGGATCTGAGCTTCACTGGTGAGGATCATTTAATAGACCTCCTCCAAGGTTATGTTTTCACGACCACTAACAATGGACACAAAGGAATCATATTCAGGACAAAGGCCAGCCAAGATATAGAAAATTATATCATCACATTTAAGTGCCTGACTAGCAACGGCAAGCTAGTCAGTGAGCTATTTGATTTGCATAAAGTAATCTTTAGCAGATAGGTGGCCTTTACGAGAAGTGGCCAATTGAGATCGAATTTGAACAATTTTGCTTTCGATTGAGAAGCAAAGCATGTTTCAAGCGCAAGCCAGATGTCATGAGAGGTTTCAGCATGGTAAACCTATGCAAGAACTTCTTCAGTTAGAGATGAAATAATAGTGCTGAGGATAAGGTTATCCTATTTAGTCCAGATAGCAAACTCTAGATTGGGAATGGAGGTGTCATTCTCAGTAATCTTGGCCGGTGGTGCTTGATTGTGTTATCAACATAACCAAAGACATCTTGGCCTTTAGGTAGGGAAGCATTTGGGCTTTCCAGATAGGGTAGTTGATACGAGTGAGCTTTGTGATAGTGATGTTGGATAAAGGGCTGTAGGTGGGAAGGGATAAGTTTGAAGAAGACGTGTTGGAAAAGTAATATGAGGATTTAGACGTGGGTTAGAACCCGCTCTGATACCATGTAAAATCTTAAGCTAAGATATTTAGTAAATTGGATTTCATTCATGTTTCTATCAGGTACATTGTGTTCATTATATAGTAGTCTAAGCTAACAACTCTATTAAAGAAGTGCAAGTCTTGTTACAACTGAATCCTATTTCTGTGTACAGAATTTTAACAACTAGCTATCAATAATCTTCGTAGTAGTTTCTGCAAACTTGGACTCATTTTGAACGTATGACTCAATAGACCCCTATATTGTCCCTCCTTTCTGATTGCACTCAAGTCCTTCTCAAACATTCTTCATCGCCAACGCGAAAACCAGCCCTCCGGGCCCTGATCATACCACCCACCGCCAGAATTCTCATCTTCCCTCTTCTTCACACTCCAAAATTCACTCTTTTCTTTTTCGGCAAAAACACACACTAAATGCAGTAGCAACACTACTTTCCATAATTTCAAACATTTTTCTCCTCCATTTTCGTCGCTTCGTCTGCTATCAAAAAAACATTTTTCTCCTTCTGAACTGAAGGAAATTGACAGGATTCTTTTTCTAAAGTGTCAAAATTAATTTTGTTGGCCTTTTTTGGTTCTTGGTAACTATTGATAACTCCAAATTCAGTGATGCACAGTTATGCAAGACTTGAAGAAGAGCATTATCTGTTGTGCATGCTTGAGAGGTTGGAAATGGTATTGGGTTTTGTTCATTTACGCTGGTTTTCTGATTGATTGAAGGGTTTGATTCAAATTGTATATGAGATGGAGTAAATTATTATGGGAAAAGATGAAGATACTGGTAATTAGCAGGACCCATGATGGTTGTTGACTCCAAAACATGAACCCAACAGAATCCCACCACGTCCCCTCCACGTGGACATAACCTGCACACGGAGCACACCGTTAGGAGGCAAAGGCCGCCG